>PVIU01014079.1:0-53344 GCA_004026605.1 Ondatra zibethicus | reverse complement strand
GAGGTATTAAAATCTCCTATTAATGTGTGGGGTTTGATGTGCAATTTAAGCTTTAGTAATGTTTCTTTTACATATGTTGGTGCTCTTGTATTGGGTCATAGATGCTCTGGATTGAGACTTCATCTTGATGAATTGTTCCTGTCATGAGAATAAAGTGTTCTTCTCCATCTCCTCTGACTGATTTTAGCTTGAAGTTTATTTTGTTAGATATTAGGATAGCTACACCCACTTGTTTTTTAGGCCCATTTGATTGGAAAATCTTTTCCCAGTGCTTTACTCTGAGGTAATGTCTGTCTTTGAGGTTGAGGTGTGTTTCTTGTACACAGCAGAAGAATGGATCCTGCTTTTATATCCATTCTCTTAGCCTGTGTCTTTCTATAGATGAATTGAGTCAATTGCTATTAAGAGATACTAATGACCAGTGATTGTTAATTTCTGCTATTTTTCAGTGGTAGTGTTTGTGTGTTTCCCTTCTTTGGGGTTTGCTTGTGTGAAGTTATCTGTTGCCTGTGTTTTGTGAGTTCAGTTAGCTTCCTTGGGTTGGAGTTTTCCTTCTAGTACTTTCTGTAGGGTTGTATTTGTGGATAGGTATTGTTTAAATCTGGTTTTGTAATAGAATATCTTGCTCTCTCCATCAATGGCAATTGAAAGCTTTGCTGGGCATAGTAGTGTGGGCTTACATCTGTGGTTTCTTAATGTCTGCAGGACATCTGTCCAGGACCTTCTGGCTTTCATGGTTTCCATTGAGAAGTCAAGTGTAATTCTGATAGGTCTGCCTTTATATGTTACTTGACTTTTTCCTTTGCAGCTCTTAATATTCTTTCTTTATTCTGTATATTTTGCATATTGATTATTATTTGGCAAGGGAACTTTTTGTTTTTGTTTTATTTTTTGGTCCAATTTATTTGGTGTTCTATAAGCTTCTTGCCTTCATAGGGATATCCTTCTTTGGGTTGGGAAAGTTTTTTTCTATGATTTTGCTGAACATATTTTCTGTTCCTTTGAGCTGGAGTTCTCCTCCTTCTATCCCTATTATTCTTAGGTTTGGTCTTTTCATGATATCCCAGATTTCCTGGATGTTTTTGTTAAGAATTTGTTGGATTTAATGTTTTCTTTGACCAATGAATCTATTGCCTCTATAGTATCTTCAAGCCCTGACATCCTCTCTTCCATCTCTTGTATTCTGTTGGTTATGCTTGCCTCTGTAGTTCCCATTGCTTTACCCAGATTTTCCATATCCAGAATTCCCTCAGTTTGTGTTTTCTTTATTGCTTCTATTTCAGTTTTCAAGCCTTGAACTATTTGCTTCACCTATTTGGTTGTTTTTTTTATTTTCTTGGGTTTCTTTGAAAGATTTATTAATTTCTTCCAATTTTTTGTTTGTCTTTCCCTCCATTTCTTTAAGGGGATTTTTCCTTACTTCTTTAAAGGTCTTCATCATCCTCATGAAGTTACATTTAAAATCTTTTCTTCTGTTTCTGGTGGGTTAGTATGATGAAGTCTTCCTGTCACATGACCACTAGATTCTGGTATAACCATATTGCTTTTTAAGTTGTTAGATGAATTCTTGCATTGGTGCCTACCCATCTCCTCCTTTGGTGATGGCAGCATCTTTGCCTCATGGTTCAATCCTTGCAGTGGCTGTCGGTGTCTTTGGGAACTATTTTTGGTCTGCTCTGTAGTGTCACTGTCTGTGTCTCAGGGAGCCAGTGAGATCTCTCTTGCCCTACTCTCTTGGTCCACTCTGTGCAGTCACAGCTTATACTTCAGAGTTGCTCTCTTGACCCTCTGTTTTGATCCTCTCTGTGTAGTTGCAACTTGTGTTTCAGCATTCCACTCTTGGTCCTGATGGATCAGATGGGGGTGTTGAAGCAGCCTACCTCTTGGTCCTCTCTGTGTAGTAGCAGGCTGTGTTTCCAGGACACACCCTTAAAAATGATTTTCCCTCTCCAAGAAGATATCAATTACCAATAGTTTCTTGGGTAGGGGTGGACCTTCATTCCCACCTTCCCCCTCCATTCAGGGATTTTTTTTTTCTGGCTTGTGTTTGCACTAGTTTGGGGCATGCTATCTCAATTGCCATGAATGCAATTTGTAACCACCCTTTTGATGCAGAAAAACTGTTTCCTTATAGTCATCCACTGCCTCTGGCTCTTACCATCTTTCTCTACCTTCTTATACAGCAATCCCTGACCCTTGAGAGGATAAGTGTTATATTGATGACTCTCTGAGAATTCTGCAGTCCTCTTATTCTCAGCATCTTGGTCTGTTGAAAATTCCTGTATTAATCACAATCTACTGCAAAAAGAAGCATATCAGATGAGAATTTGAGCTACAATAATCTATGATGTAATGATTAGGAGTTGGTTTAATAATATGTTAATTTAGCAGAGTAATAGTTTTAGGTTCCTTCTTAGTACATGTGATCTCTTCAGACATAGGTTCTTGGCTCCAATATTGATGCCAGGTATGGGTTTCAACTTATAAAGAAGAACTTAAACACAATCATAAGGTAGTTTGTTTCTCCCATGATGCCCATGCCACTACTGCACCTGTGGCTGCCACTATTGCCAGACTGGTTGTTATTATAGCATGCAGCATTCATAGTGGGGTATAATTGGTGATTACTTTTTAACCTCCACTAGCATGCATAGTACCTTCCAGTACAATTAAAGCCTACCACTAGTAATGATTCTTCCAGATTAGTACAAGCTTGAAGCTTGATTCTCTCTGTTCAATGTCCCAAGTGTGTCATGTCTTAATCAATAAGGTATTAATGTCAAGTTCTGGAAGGCAACTAAGTTTACTGGCCACAGCATATATGTTTAGGATTTTATGCACCTCACTGGCCAACAACTACAAAAAACATAACAATTCCTGCTACTGGGCCTTTTATCCGTTTGCCTGTGGTGTCTGTCTAGTTACCTACTATAGGCTAAGCCCATTTATACTTTTTTTTATTTTTATTGAGCTCCACATTTTTCTCTGCTCCCCTCCCTGTCTCTCCCTTCCCCCCTTCAATCCTCTGTCAAGGTCTCCATATTCCCAATTTACTCAGGAGATCTTGTCTTTTTCTGCTTCCCATGTAGATTAGATCTAAGTAAGTCTCTCTTAGTGTCCTCATTGTTGTCTAAGTTCTCTGGGATTGTGGTTTGTAGGTTGGCTTTCTTTGCTTTATGTTTAAAAACCACCTATGAGTGAGTACATGTCATAACTGTCTTTCTGTGTCTGGGTTACCTCACTCAAAACAATACTTTCTAGATACATCCATTTTCCTGAAAAATTCAAGCTGTCGTTATTTTTTCTGCTGTGTAGTACTCCATTGTATTTATACTCTTTTTATGTCAGCAGTGCAGACTTTTAAACCCTGCACTTGAGAGACAGAGGCTGGCAGATCTCTATGAATTCCAAATCAGCCTCATCTGCATAGCCAGTTCCTGGCCAACCAAGGCTAATTAGTGAGACCATCTCTCCAAAAATATTTCAACATTTCTTTATATGTAGGTGTGTGAGTGTAATATATATATTACATATATATGTTACTTATTACATACATATATATATACTTCTACAGAAGTAGGTTTCTACATGACTTTTTGAAAATATCTTTAGTATGAGTTGTTCCTCCCAGTATTTCCTTCTAAATAATTCCACTCTCTGTTTATTTTTAAACTATGTTGTAAGCCCTATTTATAACTGTCCAGTTTGCTCTCCATCATTTACTCTGCCCTTTCTGCAGATGCACTCTATCCCTCCTATGGACTGCACCAGACTGTGGGTGTGGGCTTGTACACACTGTGCCCTTTTAAACTCAGTTTCAAGAGGAAAGTCACCCCCTCAACTTCTCTAAGCTTCAAAAAACTAATTCGTGTTCTTACACCTCAAAACGTAAGGATGATAATGGATTCCTGCTCTTAACACTGTTTTTGCTATGTTCCCTCAATCCTGGCCACCACACTACAGTCTCTTTAGCAAAACTTCTACCACAGAAATCCCCAAGGAGACCTTCGTTTCTTGTTGTGACTTGTGCTGTACAGTTATTCTTATGGATTTGTATATTGCAATTTCACTTAATGTCTTATCAGGAACACTGCATATAAATATATCATGAATTCTTTTATAATATACACTTTGCTAAGACTTTTCTTCCAATTTGCACTTTGTCTTTTAAGGTTCTCCTTATATTTTTATCCAATATAAAAGAGCTTTTCCTCTCCTAGGTTTAGCTTAACAGCTGTAACAATAAATGTGAAATTTTTTTTCAAAATGCACTCTAATTTTCTTATTTGGATCTGCACTTCATTAGATTTTATTCTTAATTCTTCTCCCAGGGTTAGGTTAGTCTCTCCAGGAGTTCAGGGGATCTTGATTACATCAGGCTAATTTTACACTCAGCTTTCCATTTAGAGATTCTTTTGGAAGAATTCACAGGTTGCCACAAACATCCTGGCAGTGACTCCTCTCAGTGCTCCTCTGGAACAAGACAGATCTGTCTTAAGTTCTCTGGGAAACTGTAAGTTTCAGGAATATGGGAATCACTTCTTTGTGTTACCCCTGCACTCCCAGCTTCTAGCAATAGTGCCTAGCCCGGAGGCAGTGTGCAATAAGCTTGAGTCAAATGAAAGAGCAACAAATAACAAGTAACAAAGAGCCAAAATAACTTTTCCTCTCTGTTCCATGTTCCTCATTCTATCATCCTGGGACTTAGACATCAGCCTAACCCAAGGTGGGACAATTACTGTCCCCTGTTTAACGAAAATTTACCACATCTTTTAAGTAGCATCTAAACTCCCTAAAGCCTCAAAACAAATGCAGGGTGCATAGGAGACTTCATATACAGGATATTCATACAACCAGTAACAAAAATCAGATGGATGATAAAGTTACATCTCCTTTTCTTCATTTAGAACCATGAGGGTGATGTCTTTCTGGAAGGATGTGTGTATGGAGTGGGGAGAGCTATCCTAAGGCAGGAAGAAGTAATGGTATTAGTTGGAAATGGGACATCATTAAAATTTAGTTGTTTCTTTTATCTGTGAAAAGTCTATTAGAATGGAAACTAGAGATATCAATGAAGAGTAGGAATGGACTGTGGCCTGAATGCATAGGCCACATTCCTTCATCATGATACAGTTAAACCTTGTCAAGGAAGAGGCTGAAGCAGTATATTAGCTATATAACCCTCGCCTGAAGCACTCAGGTGTCTCAATAATAGGTGTGTGTCATGTGAGCAGAGCCATTCATGGAACAATCACTGTTCTAATCACTCAGGTTACATCAGCCACAGAGAAGTTTCTGTTTTCCCATCATCTTTTTGATGCAATTAACTCACACAGTTATTCTCTAGTGTCTTTTAAAAATGACCTATAGGTAACAGTCCTCTAATGACCATTCATTTGCCCACCGGCAGGGTTAAGCCTTATCATGCCCTGTTATTTAGTAGCCTGGAAGAGACTGTCTCCAGATCCCTAGCAGACTGAGAAGGGGAAGATGCACTGTGAAGCTCAGCTATGACTCTACGCTTGTCAGACAGGGAGGGTTGGTATACACACCCCTTAGACATTTCCTACATTCGCATCAAGCTCTCCTCACTGTTTTTTTCTCCATGACACATCAGGACACCAAACATTTACTCTGCTCTCTCGCTGGTGTTGCTGCCCACACTTAATAAAACTTCCAAAACATTCCCACAGGTGTGGTTCATACAAGTTAATGATTATCTTATCACAAAAGATCAGACAGGGAGCCTGTCTCAAAACCACTGTGACCAAGTCCATTGTGAATATTCATATGTTCTGGCCGACCACTTCAAGGCCAGCCTTGTAGGTGGTTCCAAAAGCTTAATCCGTATACTGGTGTCTGGGCTTACTAATCTCTCATGGTGTTCCCTAACCTTGTGTGCACAGTTCTTCTCTGATAGCTTTCTTTCAAGATATAAATGATGATGTGACTCGTTCCTGAAACTGGAAGGAGGGCTGCTCTCTCACTGGGAGAAATGGGATGTTTGAGATAACACATCTAGTGTACTCTGCCAAGAGAAACCCGGGAGGGGCTCACAGCATGAAGGACTTCTGTGCTTTGGGGGGATATTTCCTTCTATTAATGGGTTTCAGTTTTAAACATTAACTAGGAAGTTTACCAGGCTTGGTCTTAAAGGTCACGACCAAGCTAGGGAAACAGGTGGGAAGGAGAGCCACTTGCTGTCCGCAGAAAGAAGCTAGTTAGGCAGCCTGCTCTCACCACTTTCCTGCCACCATTGTGATGACCCATCTTCTCCTCCTTCCAATGGCCCCGAGGTGGACCAAAGTTCTGTCTCAATTAGTCCATCAGATGGTCTAAAGAATAGACCTGGTTTTGGTTTGGAGGGGAATAAAATCCAAGGATTAAAAATACTTGGTTCGTCCCCAAGGAAGAGGAGGCAGAAAGAGTATAAGAGCCAAAGGGGACAGAGGACACCAAGCAAACAAGGCCCTCAAAATCAACACCATCAAAGCTTATGTGTGTAAGCAGAGAATGTGTATTGGTTTCCCAGTTACCCAGACCCAAACAATCACACAGAAACTGTATTAATGACAACACTGTTTGGCTGATAGCTCAAGCCAATAGTATTTCCAGCTAACTCTTACATCTTAAATTAACCTCTTTCTATTAATCTATATATTACCACAAGGCTGTGTCCTACCAGTAAGGTTCTAGCATCTTTCTCCTTTGGCAGCTACATGGCATCTGTCTGACTCTGCCTACTCTCTCTATATATCTCTGTGTGTATTTCCCACCTGGCTTTATTCTGCCTTGTCATAGGCCAAAGAGCTTCTTTATTAACCAATGGTAATAAAACATATTCACAGAATTCACAGGGGAATCCCACATTATCTCTCCTTTTCTGTCTAAATAAAAAGGAAAATTTTAACTTTGACATAATAAAATTACATATAACAAAACAGGTATCAAGCAAGAATTACAGTTACAATATTTCTTTGTGAGTCTAAAGTTTCGTATCTAATTTATCTTTTATCATAACTAAGGAAAACTATAACTATCTGTATTCAACTCCATCAAAGACCCCAGAAGAATATAATATTACCTAAGTAAGCAGAAAGTGCATTGCAAGCAACTTACAAAGTTCTAGAAATGACAGAGACATCTCACTGCCTGGACAGTTACCCAAATTTCTTTTGTAATGTTGGGGCATCCATCTTCAACCATAGACTTTTCCATGAAGCAGGAAAGTTGAAAGACTGTTTAGCCTATATTAGCAGTTTCTCAGTCACTTTCTTATGTGTCCTGCAGAATGTCTGGAAGACTCATTCCTGAAGCAGGAACCCTGAAAGACTGTCTCGCCTTCTTTGGGCAAGTTCAGCCATCATTTTTCGGTGGGTCCTGCATGTCCAATGTATATAGCACACTGTTAGGCAGTTTCTTGCCCAAATGGCTAACCTTGTCACATTGAAGGCAAATTCCATAATGAGTTTCTTCAATGCCCATCAACCTCTCTGAAGTAATTGGTGCTGCCAGAAGCAGATATATCTCACTGTTGAGAAAAGCCTAAGTTCTTAAAACATTTTAAATGCCATATTTTTCAGCTCTTCAAAGTGTTGAAAATTATCTATCCAACTGAAATATATCTCCATATATCTAGAAAACCTAACTAATGGATTATTGTGGATGACTACCTATTAATCTGTATTTAACTATACATTATATTTTTAAATGAGCTGCATAAATACAATACCTTAAATAAGAGCAGAAACACATAGACAAAGTATAACAATATCAACCTTAAATATGTATCAAGAGAGCAAGATCCATACCAATGCAAAGTATTCATCTCTATATTATAGCCCCCTTGGTTTTTTATAGAAACTTCCTGTCACCATTAATCACTTATAATCAACTCCCGTTAAATGAAAAAAAAATGTATAAACAATCATTTTAGGAATTTAGGTGTTGTTTTCTCCAAACTGCTTCCTGCTGTCTGTTGGGTTAAGTATTTTTAGGGTTCACAGAGACCTTTTGGGGAGTCTTGTTCTGTAAAACCACATTAGCGTAGAAGAAATCCACAGGTTCTCAACTTCTGTGGAAGCAAAAGCAGAACCTCTTTTCCAAAGAAATATATCATTTGATTCAAATTTTGAAGTTGATACCTCTAAAATATATGTGTTGGTTTAGCTTAGCAGCCCCCAGAATCAAATAGCACTCTGCAGTCAGGAAATTCAAAGAAAATGCAATAAAACACATAATTCAGACTCTCTATGTATATTCCATCTTTGTGTGGCTTATTTTTTTACTCTATTACTTTTTAGTATTTTTATCTTTACTCCTTTAATCTATGATTGTCTATATTCTTTCTTCTCTCTCTCCTAAGCCAATGTACATTTATCCAACACTGTAACCCATTTAGAGGTCCTTTTTTGTAATCTGAATCTGTCTTTATTGCGTATCTGTAATCCTTTATTGATCAGGAGTGCGTCTTAAAATACTTAGCAGCTCAGCGAGGACTGTTTGCTCTGCCCAGTCCAACATGGTGGAGGTACATTCACCGCCAGCTCACCACTCCAACTCTAGGGACACAGCTGGTCTATGTCACCAATAATCTACTTGTTGCACTCTACTCACAAACCCCATTTAAGTGCTCAGTAGAGGGACCTCCCAAAAGAGCTAGAGTCATTTGTACCACCAGCATGAACCAGGAAGCTGGCTCTTAAAGAAGCCACGCTTCTGCTTGTGGTAGGCAAACAGAACCTATATGGAAAAAATTCAGCTACCAAGAAGCTCCAATTGACTCCCATTTTTGTGGGTCTAGAAGCCCTCTTTTTTTCTTAATCTTTTTTAGGTCTTATGTGGATCCATGTCCCAGACAGTGACCACCATTTGTAAGTGGAGACTGCACATTGGTTTCCTGAACTCCCAGACCTGAATAATCACACAGAAACTATATTAACTACAACAATAGCTTAGGTGTATTTCTAACTAGCTCTTACATCTTTTTTAATCTTTAATTTACTTTTTTATTTATTTTTTATTGCTTTATAAATAATACCATTCAAAATTTCCACTTCCTCCCCTCCTCCCATTTCCCTCCCACTCCCCCACTCACCATCCCTCCTCCCTCTCCAGTCCTAAGAGAGGGCAGGATACCCTGCCGTATGGGAAGTCCAAGGCCCTCCCCCCTCCATCCAGGCTTAGGAAGGTATGCATCCAAATAGACTAGGATCCCAAAAAGCCAGTACATGCAGTAGAGACAAAGCCTAGTGCCATTATCATTGGCTTCTCAGTCTGCCCCAATTGTCAGCCACATTCAGAGGGTCCAGTTTGAGCCCATGCTCATTCAGTCCCAGTCCAGCTGGCTTTGGTATAACTCTTACATCTTAAATTAACCCATTTCTATTAATCTATGTATCACCACAATGCTATGACCTACAAGTAAGATTCCAGTGTCTTTCTCTTTTGGCAGCTACATGGCATCTGCCTGACTCTACCTACTCTCTCTATATATCTCTGTTCAGATTTCCTGCCTGACTTTATTCTACCCTACCATAGGCCAAAGCAGCTTCTTTATTAACCAATAGTAATAAAACATATTCACAACATACAGAAGGGAATCCCATATCACATATGAACTCACAGAGACTGTGGCAGCATGCACAGGGCCTGCACAGGTCTAGCCAGGTCTTCTGCATTTATCTTATGACTTCCAGTTTAATATTTCTATGGGATTTTTAAGTGTGGAAATGAGTAGGTCTCTGAGTCTTGTACCTACTTTTGGAGTTCTTTTCCTTCTGTTGGTTTGTCTTGTCCAACTGTAATGTGATAGATTTTGTTTTAATATTAGTATATTTTATATTATCTCTTAGAAAGACTATTCTTTTCTAATGAGAGACAGAAAGGGAATGGTTCTGGTGGGAGGGGAGGAGGGGAGAAATTGAGAGGAGTAGAGGAGGGGAAGCCATAATCAGGATATATTATATGAGAAAAGAATCTATTTTCAATTAAAAAAATACTTGTTTCACCCAGAGCCATAGCCAAGATAGAAATCTCAGCCCAAGGGTTCTGTAGAGGGAAAGCTAGGGGTAGTAAATCTAGAGGCAGCTGATGGGGGAAAATAAGAGAGGATTTCACCAGTTGTCGCTCACAGAGAGCTAAGGTTTTAATATGTAACCTGAGTTTCTACAGGGCCTCCAGGACATTGGAATGTGGTGGCAAATGTGGTTTCATTAACCCGTGTCACTAACACTTGCTCCTAACTACACGCTCAGCAGAACTTTAGCTCCTGACAATGCCTCCTGTACGCGCCAACATTTCTAAGAGTCCTGAGGAAGGCTTTCATATCGTCACAGATAAATGCGCCAGCTGCCAATGGCATCTCATACATCCTACTGACATGGGTTCTACTGCCTGAGTTAATGACTGCCAAACTACTTTCTGTATAACTAACACATTCTCTGGCCAAATCATGCTACAAATGTATGTATGTATTCTGTATATATTCAATATTAAGATGAACACATGTTTATTCTTATATGATAAGACTCCTGGGAGGATTTAGTGGGTTTGTAAACTCTCACTTTGTTACTAAAAAGGAGAACAGTTGGGATGGTGAGGTCTAGTTTGTTGCTTTATTTGAGTTAGTTTTTAATTCCCTAGACACAATTTGAATCAATAGCCTGCTGCTTTTGTACCTCAGGGCAGTGCCACTAGAGAAAACTTAATTTAACATTTTGTGTATAAGAACGATAGCTACATGTAATGATGCCATAGCCTCTGAAGACAGAAGAGCACTTCGTTTTTAACACGTGAGAAGTCAGCCAAAGGTACCACAAAAATAGTCACTGACTCCTCAACCGTTCTCTTCACAGCCTAACCCCAAGCAAGAATCTCTTTTCAGTTGTTTAGACTAGACATTTGAGAACTGGAATAAGCAAATATGCACTACAAAACATCAGGACATAAAGAGTTCTAGGGCAACCATACCTCAGATCCCTGGCTCTCATCAAATATAGCTAAAACTCCCCTCTCATCACCTCATAGTCATTGCCCTTTCCCACCTTTCTTTCACAGGCCTGTTTCTTCCACTTCACACAAATAAGTTTATATAAATGAGCATGTTTTGATCTATATTTACATTATTATTAGTTTCATGTGAGGTGTCCTTCTGTATATATGTTGCTTTTATTGGTTAATGAATAAAGCTGCTTTGGCCTATACCAGGACAGATTATAGCCAGACTGAAAAAGATATATAGAGAGTAGGCAGAGTCAAAGAGACTTCATGTCCGGAACCTTACCTGTAAACCACAAGCCTCATGGTAAAGCACAAAAGAATAGGAACGGGTTAATTTAAGATATAAGCGCTAGTTAGGAGTACGCTAGAGTCATTGGCCAAGCAGTGTTGCAATTGATATATTTTCTGTGTGGTTATTTTGGGTCTGGGTGGCCAGGAAATGAACAAGAAGGCTCCGACTACCTTAGTTCACCTAATAATGTGTTCCTAGAGATAAAAGACCACTGCAAACAACAGCAATGGAAACCTGTGTTGGATGTCAAGCAGATGGGCAGGTTCAGTTTGGCAGTCAGCAAACCTGATTCATATAAGACTCCACAGCAGGGCTCCCTGACTTTCCTGCCTGGAGGAAGTTCTGCTACTGCACAATCTGGCACTAGGCTGAGACTTTAGGCCTGATCTGGCTGTTCTGAGTTTAGACATGAAGGTGAACAGAATGTCCAGAGTAAAGACAATTTTAATTATTGACCTCACCTCTCTAGTTCCCTATAATTGAATGATGCATTGTTCCCAAGCTGAGTCACAGGTTAAATACGAATATTAGTATGAAAGCATCTTGTCAAATGTTTTACTTTCTAACATCTGGTTTGAAAAATAATTATTAAATTTTTATTGATGAATACTAAGGGTACTGACACGAGTGTAAATAACTGACAGAGTTATGTAGCTATCACACTTGACTCTAGACAATCTTTTACAAATTAGAATGTTCACTATTTGAAAGATGGAGGATTATAGTATTATAGGAGATTATATCATATTACTTCATTTTGTTGTTGTTTGTTATCTTTTGAGACCGGATTTTTTTTGTGTGTGTGTGTGTGTGTGTGTGTGTGTGTAGCCCTGGCTATCCTAGAACTAGCTCTTGTAGACCAGGATGGCTTCGAACTCACCCACCTTCCTCTTCCTCCAGAGTGCTGGGATTAACGGCGTGTGCCACCATCCAGTATGTTTCTGCATTTTAATAGCTAAGGTGAAGCTAGATGAAGAGAGAGCATCATTCTGTAAACACATGATTCACTCCTCCAGCAAATATGAGCGCTACTAAGCTCCCAGTACTTATTGGGATAGTTAGGATATTTGTAACAAGATAAGAACTTTTTCCCTACCCTCCCTAGAGTTTATAATCTTTTAATTGAAAATACAGAAAAGATATCAGTTACCTACAAATAATAAATTTTCCCATGGTTTTAAACTCAGTTACTGTGGGTGAGGAACTCTCTGTTTCTCTACAGCTTGTTGGTCCTGGGTCTGTAGTCTCATCTAAAAGTCACTACTGGGGAATCCATCACTGAATTCTCTCAGCAATTGTTTACAGTATGCAATGTATTGCAATTCGGTGGAATGAGGAAGCTTGCTTCCCAGCACGTTGTTGTCAGAGGCCCCTGGTCTCTTCCCACATAGATACCAGTTTTCATCAAAGTATGCAGGTTGAAAAGCCAACAGAAGCTGCTAGCAACATAGACATTAAATTCTTATTTAATTCAGAAATGACAGCTTCACCACATTCAATTAGTTGGAAATCAGTTCCATGCAGAAAAGGATCATACAGGCTATGACTAATGAGGGGGAAGTAGAGATCACTGGGGACCAACTTGGAGATTGTTAAGGAGTATAATGTTAAGCCAGTGAATATTGGTGAGCATCTTTAATAGCCTTTTCAGACTGCATCTCATGGAAGCAACAAATGAACAAAAGCTGGAAGGATGTAAAGGTGTTTGACACATGAACACTTGTGGGAAGCATTTCAGGTAGAGAAAACAGTGAACGAGAAATACAAAGTGAAAATACCTCTGTCATTCAAAAACAAACAACAAAACAAAATAATAACAAGGGGGTCAGTCCAATGGTGAGGGATGCAGACAGGGGAAGAAAGACAGACATTCAAGCAACAGTACATGGACAGAGCGTGTTGAACTTAGGAATGTGTGTGTATGTCTATATATACAATAACAATCAATGAAAGCAGAGGCCATGAATTTGAAGGAGAACAAGGAGAGGTATATGGAAGAGAAGGGTGTTAGAGGGAGCAAAGCAGAGGGAGGAATGTGGTAATTATATTATAATCTCAAAAATAAAATAAAAAGGGATATACTCAGGAAATGGGAAGGAGGGTGCTGTCATACAGGATCATGTGAGCCCCTACAAAGACCATAACTTTTCTTCTGCATAAGGGGCACATTACATGGCACACAGAGTATGAATATAATTTTTTCACATGTTTTTCAATGATCCCTTGATCCAAGCACTTGAAATTTAGCTGGAAGAGCACACAGGGCAGTGCCTGGAGGTAAGCTAGAGATGGCGGAAATAGTGAGAAGTGGCCAGATTCTGTACTTGTTTAGAAGGAAATCCACAGGAGGTCATGGTAACTTGGATTAGAGGTCAAGTGAAGACAGGGAGTCTATGGATCAAACAATCAGTGATGAAATTGCCACCAACAAGATTAGGAAGGCTGGAGATCGCGTAGTTTTAGAAAGTTCAGGTCTAAAGACGATGAGTTTGAAAACTGGTTGGAAACGTGGATGTCGATGTTTGCAAACAGGCAAAATATGTTTCTCAGCGTTGAGGAAACATCATTCCTAAAGTTAAACAGATTCTGTTCTCATGTATCTGGTTACTTCATTGAAATACCATTCAGCAAATGGTGGCAAAAATTACAATGCACAACATGTCTCATAGATTGATGGAGTCATGGATTGTTTCCTTCACTCTCAATAAATAACCCATGTCTACATACAGCAATGGAAATACAATTTTTGTTGAAAATTATGTTATGTCTCTGTCTACCTACTAACTAGGCTCAATTCTCCTTAGTTCCCAAGATCAGACACAGTTAAACACATTCAGGGTGGTTTGTCCACAGACAGCCACGGACTGTGGGGGACCCAGCCCCAGTGGATACATGTGCAGCGCAGCTTTAGCATCTGTGACTCCGGCACCACTGAAGAAGAGGGCAGAAAGGTTGTAACAGCCGGAATACTTGGAAATCTGTCGTGTAACTACCTCTCTGAGAAAGCACTACATAAATAAACAAAACCTGAACAATGACAATTTCAGTAGACATACTAATGTGGGAGGGGGGAATGTTACTAGGTCCCACCCCTAGACAAAGAACTACCGGCATCCAGTGAGTGCTGAGAGTAGAAGCATTAGCCTCTCTGAGGGATGAGTCCCATGATTCACCATCTAATTAAGAAGTGTTCAGCCCTGAAACCATATACACACAAGCAGCATTAATGGACACAAAAGGTTGTGCTTATGCATTTTTCACATATATAGCAATAAAAATCAAAAAAGAAGGTTATCAATTTGGAAGTGGGAGAACACGGGAAGAGCAGAAGGGAAGTAGCATGGCAGGGGAGGGGTTGGAGGGAATGAAAGAAGCTGGATAGAGGAACGTCAATGGGAGAAGTGAAGTGATGTGATTATATTTTAATGTAAAATGTAAATATATATATATTTTTTTAAAAAACAAAGTTCTGTTAGTAAAAATGATGATTTAATGATTGTTAAAAAAAAGAAAATACATATAGTATTCAAAGAACTACCTAGAATGCAGTTGGAGGAGATATGTTAATTTGAACCTTCTATACCAAGAGTGAATAAGACCCTCTATCTTCAAAAGTCTTTTAATGCCCAGGCATGAGGGTGAGGTTGGGGGGGGGGTCACTGTCTACATTCATGTCTTAAATCTGAATGAGGACTGGGGAGATAGCTCAGTCAGCAAGCGTGAGTTTAATGCCCCAGAACCCATGTATAAAAAGTCTCATATGAGGATGTTTGCTTGTAATCAGTTCTGTGGAGGAAAACACAGGTGTATCCCTGGGGATCACTGATCAGTCTACCTAGCAAGCAGTGTGAAATCTGAGATCTGAGACAATGAGAGATCATATATTTGAAAAACAAATTCAGGGGAGAAGGGAAATGTGGGGAGGGGAGCAGAGAAAAATGTAGAGCCCAATAAAAATGAATAAAAAAGAAAAAGAAAAACAAGTTTATGGTTCCTAAAGAGAAGTAAACCCAAGGGTGACTTTTGGGCTCCTCACGCAAATGCACATACACATATATACACATCAGCATGGATAGGAATACATATTTAAAGTAATTTAATACATATTTAATTTAATACATATTTAAAGTAAGTAAGGAATACATATTTAAAATAAGTAAGTTTTTTATCTAATTTTAACAGCACATAGACAAAGCTAACAAGTAAAGTGAAAACATTTAGATTTTTCTAACCCTGAGTTTGTTAAAATAAACTGATGCCTTACATGTAAGATGAACTATTACCATCAACCATCATCCAGTGAGCTGTGGGATGCTTCGTGTACTGTTCTCACAAATAATAAGCCCACATATCTCAGAGTCGGGGATTTTGCCCTACCTATTGATTACCAGTCAGTATGTGGCTGTGACTGTCAGCTAGCACAGAGCATCAAATCCACGGGGCAGAGACCACCTCTTCCAGTCAGTCCAGAAAGAAGCACAGATGTGTACTGCATCCTTTCTCTTGTCCTTCATATCTCGCCAAGGATAGAGTCAAATGGATATTATGTGTGATGTGTGATGGAAATTCTATATCCAAAGCAAAAGCCAGCTGTCCTCCATTTAGGAGAGCTGCAGCCACATGTCACATTGCCCACTGCTTTGAGAAATGGCCCTGGTAGGAGGAGGTGGGAAGTTTGCGACATAGCCAGAATGCACAGTGGCACTTGGGACCTGGTCCATTTCCTCTCCCAACAGAACGCTATCATGATTGGGTAGCACAAGCATCTGCAAGTCACATCAGTTCTTAAGTGCTAACAAAACTGAAGGAGAACCTTATCAAGTAGTCCGTGATGTGTCCATAATAGTTTTAATAATAATGCATGTGTTTAATCCTAGCATTTAGGAGGCAGAGGCAGGCGGATCCCTGAGTTTGAGGCCCGCCTGGTCTACAGAGTGAGTTCCAGGACAACCAGATAGTGAGACCTTGTCTCAAAAACAAACAAGCAAAAAAGATAAGTGATCTGATCCAGAAGGATCTTGGGAGAACAGCCAGATCCCATTTTACAGGTGAGGGCAAAAAGATAGAGAAATGACCCCAGGTATCTCAGCAAGTGTCCTTTAGGAAATAAAATAGAAAGTAATCAAGGAAGTCACCCAATACCACCTTCAAACCCCTATGTGCACAGGCATACCTGTACACCCCTACATGCATATGTACCAACATACATGCAAACACTCACATACATGCATACACACACAAACAAAAAATATTGCAAATTTCCACGCTTAGAGTGGCTTGTGATTAACAGTGAGTGCCAAACTGCTATTGAGCGGTTAGCATTGGATGGACTTTGAAGAGTAATGTAACAAGCTTTCTTTGGAGCCACCAACCAGCTCCCAAATCATGATGCAGAGACTTCTTATTAGCTCTGAGTGCGCATCTTTTCTTATGCTTGTCCCACCAGCTCTTATAACTTGAATTAATCTGTTTCTTTTCATCTACATTTTGCCTCGTGGCTTTTTATCTTTCTTTCATTCTGTATGTCCTATTCAGTGTCTGGCTGGCTAGCCATGGCCTGACTAACTGGCCCCAGGTGTCTCCTTTTCTTTTCCCCTCATTCTCTTTTCTTCACTTCTTCTTCTCTTCTCTCATCACACTTATTCTCTCTGACCACCAGCCCCACCTATCCCTCTACTGCCTAACTATTGGCCATTCAGCTTTTTATTAGCCCAATCAGGTGCCCTAAGCAGGCAAGGTGAAACAGCAACACATCTTTACATAATTAAACAAATGCAGCATAAATAAGTGTAACATATCTTTACATAGTTAAATTAACATTCCACAACATAAATATAACACATATCTACATAGTTAGAGTAAGATTATACAACAGAATGTGTAACATTTGAACTATAAATGCAATATTTACCACATACCAGAAATTAAGTCATTAGAATAATCACAATTTTAAAACCTATAAATACAAAAAAATCAGTTACAAAATAAATTTAAATAGTACACAAATTAAAATATATTCTACATTTCTAAAAATATTAATCTGGATACACAAAAGTGCCACAGAATTGGAAAGACAAGTCAAGCTCCTCGCCAACTGAATTTAGCACTTCTATGAAACATAAAGAGTTTTGTAAAGAGTAATCAAGAACAAACTGAAAGCATGGAGCTGTCTCAGGCTAGTGACCTGAGACATTGCTGCTTTGACATTACATGTGCTTTGTTATATTGAAGGAATGCAAGGAGTGCATTGCAAGACTGGTAATCAATTTTGTTTTAACATGGTTTTGTAAGCTAAAGAGAATTAACTCACCTTCCAATGTCTTGTAAATTCCTAACAACTTCAAATGTTAATAGAAGAGGAAGGGGGAGGGGAGAAGGAAAGCCCTGAAATTGAGGTTGCTTCTGTGCTGATCTGAGTGCACACTTAGTAAAAGGAGATTTCCATTCTTTGTGTCTATTTCCCGGTTTTAAGGGATGTGCCTTTGACCTGCTTCTAAACTGGTTCCTACTGGAAATCTCCTCTCAGAATACCTCACATCTAAGCTCCTCAGTCGTGGCGGTTCTGCCCTCCCCAGGGTCTCAATGGAGTTTTGAAGACACCTTCTCTCAAATTAGGCTAGCAACAGATATGACTCATGGTCATGGCATTTGATCTCACCTAGTCTCTCTCTCTCGCTCTCTCTCTCTCTGTCTCTCTCTCTCTCTCTCTCTCACACACACACACACACACAAATTTGGTAATATCATGAATCAGGAACCAAATGTCTGCTGTGTTTTGATGCCAGTTATGGCTTTATTCCAAATGTGCATTATAAATGTACACACACATACATATTCACATATACATATACCTAGATATATATGCACATATACATACATACATGTGTACAAGCATACACATACATGCATGCATGCATGCGTGTGTGTGCATGCACACACACACACACACACTTTGACTCTAAGACTCAATGTCCTTGCTGTGAAAGGAAAAGCCTAAAGTTACTGCAAGTGAGGCCACCACACCCTTGGACAAACTCCACCACTGCTGAATCTACCTTTACCAAACCAAAGTTGCTCTTCCCTCTGCAACACACTTTGCAGGCTCACCCTGCAAAGGACAATGAAAACAAATTGGGAACTAAAAAAAAGTACTTCCTTAACCTACCAAACAAACCTAATGGGGAGGCCATCACTTTATTATCTTCTATGTTTTAGAACAGGAATTTGAGGTAAAAATCAGCAATTTTCTGGCAACCATATTGTAGATACCAAAGTCCTTTGTTCTAAATTTAAGAAAACTAAATTATCTTGGGACAGGGATCACAAGTTTATCACTACCACAACCTTTACAGGTGTCCAACGACTGTCAAGTATTTGGCTGGAATAAGGAAAATCACCTAGGACACATGGTATTCTTTGATCTCTAATTTATTGAAACCAATTCACAGAGTCACACACACGCGCGCGCACACACACACGCCTGTGTCAAATTTGAAGGTCTGAACACATTTGCAATGGCTAACTCCAGAAGGACAGAGACCAGGTCTAACTTGACCCCCTCACCTCCATGTGGCTCTGCCCCCATCTTGTTGATTTGTTTCTCTTGCAACCGGGTGGGTCTCTCCCTGACAACTGGGGACCACATTTAGCCAAGCAGCTGTCCACTGGCATCTGAAGCCTGCAGTGCGCAGGTCTGGCAGCATCTCAAAGGATTTATTATTACCGTCCTATGATTTCATTAGTAGTATTATTGTCACCCCTATGAAATTCAGCAGCTGAGCCTGCTACAAAGCCTCAAGACAGTGTTCGACAGCTGTAGCTCCTTCCACCAGTCCAGTTTCCACTTACTCCTGAAGGGCTTAAAGAGGCGAATACATCCTCCTGAATGTTCTCTTCATGACCACTGCTCCTTGGTGACAACTAGGGAGGGAGAATGCCCTTCAAAGCAGCCTTACTCAACAATCATGAGATTTAGGAATCAAGAGACACTGGTTCTGTGACCATGGGACCGTATGGTTTCCTCATCCGCTAAAGGAGATGACTAGGTGAGGTTGTCTTGAAGTCTTTGAGACTGGCTCTAATTTTACCATTTTCTGACTTCCAAAGGAAAGAACTCTCATTAGGAAAACCTCAGGAAGAGCACCACCTCGACCTTCATATCTTCACTCCAGCACCTGCATCATTTAAAACAAAATTAATTAAGACTGTAGGAAAAGCAACCATGGTTCTTCAACTGGGAAAGTCAAGGTCTCTGCCCTAAAACTTACTGATGTTTAAAAAAAAAACAAAACTCACTCCAGAGTAGATCCTGTGCACTCACCAAGTCCCTCACTGCTAAGTGGCTTTCATGTCTTCTTCCAGATCTCAGTATTGCCATCTCTCTGATCTATCCACCTCAGGTAGTCTTGAAGGCTCACTTTTAACTTTAAGTGTGAAATTAAGCTTATATAAAATCATGTTGTTAAAATTAATATCAACTCCTTATTTGGACTCTAACTAAAGCACAGAACTAGTAGACGGGTGTGTTTTAAAGAGGCTATGGTCCTATTGGTAGAGTTCCTATTGGGATTATATGTTGTAGTAACACTGTAGAAAGTCCTTGGTCTGATTTGACCTTACCTATTTATCGGGAGCCTGATGTATGCCGTGCACCATGTTAAAAACAAAAAGGAAAACAAAGAAATCAAAATCAGTATAAATTTGATCCCTAGGGATTTTCAGTATTGTGACTTCTAGACTACTCAAAAATATATAAAATGAATTTTAAGGCAGTATCATACCCATAGCATGTTAAAGGATAGACAGATGTAGTAGGAGGCTGCTTGTTTGTTCCTGGCTGCTCAACTCCCAAATAACCACACAGAAACTATATTATTTAAATCACTGTTTGGCCAATCACTTAGGCATATTGCTAGCTAACTCTTATATCTTTGATTAACCTATTTCTACTATTTTCTATTTTACGACGAGGCTCGTGGCCTACCGCAGCTCATGTCTTTCTCCTCTGGCAGCTCCATGCCGTCTCTCTGACTCTGCCTCCTTTCTCCCAGCATTTAGTTTAGTTTTCCCCATCTAAGCTTTATTCTACCCTATTACAGGCCAAAACGATTTCTTTATTCATTAACCAATAAAAGCAACACATATACAGAAGGATTTCCCACATCATATAGATAGGCTCATAACAAATGTGTGTTCCATCCAGATTAGAATGTGAGCTAACTATAAGCTATCTTGACTAGATTATATCCTGTGTGAAAAAGATGGACCCCCTAATATGCTACAAATAGGTAAAACTGGACATTTCTATATTTTAAAAAGCAGATCTTAAGATAAATAATTGTAATGTTTGGTGATTGGAGAGAAATGTCTAGTTCTATTAGGTTATTCATTAACAACAAATTTCAGACCATGTAAACCCATATAATAATGACCAAACATCCAAACTCATATTCATGTCTGTTGCAGAAGCCATGCCAACCTATAGTGTTATTTTCAAATAAAGATAACCAATGAATAACTTCCCTCTAGGGACTCTTAAAAACTTGACATCACTTACCATCAGCCTATGTCCCTAGAATAGCTACTCTGTCAGTGTGTTTTGTCTCTCTCCCTTTGCCCAGGCTGTTCCCTCCTCTGGCGGAGCCCTGCACAACTCTATCCACGTGCACAAGCCTTCCCTGTCCCCCAGCTGAAAGCCACCTTGGCCCTGAAGCACTGACTGCCTGGTTTCCAATCCCAGCCTTGAATGCCAGCTCCACTCACTCCAGACCCCTACTCTACAGCTGCATTCTGTTTCATGTATTTCCCTAGATTCAGGTTCCATCCCCAAAAGAATCAGGATGTCTCTCAAGGACAGAAATACTTCTTTCCAACCCTTCTGTCTAACAAGGTAGAGGGCAATCTGGAAAGCAACCCACCAATCTCATATTTTCCGCAAAAACCATCTCCCCATCAGACAAATACGCAAAATAAGTTTCAGGCAAGCTAAGAGAATCTGCATTTCAAGTGGCGTATATTGATGCAAACGAAAAGATGAGGATTCGCTTATTTTAAAAAGTATATTCTTACTCTTTAAAACAATCCATGTGTCTTTTAGTGCATTCTATAAATAGGAACATTAATATGGACTTGCCTATTTGAAAGAAAGGATTTAGCCAAGGACATTTCTCTTTGCGATGGGACAGCTGAAGAGGTGTAATGTAACAGCTTTCAGAAGCCCGTCACTGGAGTGATTGAGGCGGACAGAAGGCATGGACATGACCACGGCCCATAAAAGACACAAACAGGTGGGAGAGTGAACTGGGGGTGGGCAGAGGGCTGGAAAGTACAAAAAGGAAGAGGCTCGCCCAGAAAAAAGCAGAGACTAGATGAAGGACAGTGAGAGACTGACTGAAGAGAGAAGAAAGGGAGAAAGAGGGGAGAGAGGAGTGGAGACAGAGGAGCGGGGAAAAAGACTGGAGAAGGGAGAAAAAGAAAAAAGGAGAGAAGGGGAAGGGAAGAGGAGGAGAGGAGAGAGGAGAGGAGAGGAGAGGAGGACAAACCTGAACTCAGAACACATATGGACAGAACACTATCAGAGGCAAATGTCAGCAGTAAAGAATGACAGCAGTAAGGAATGAAAGAGAAACAGGCACGGAGCACAGAGGGTTAAAGGATAGGCTACTGAGGACAGAGTACATGAGGAAAAGCAAGAAGGTGCTTTCTCTGTGACTGACTGGAAGGAGAGCAATTGCAGAGGTAAGAGTGAAAGGAGATGGAGAGATGGGGAAAGGGATTCTGGAAGGAGGTGAGCTAAGACACAAGTGCAGGCATAGCTGTCCAATTGTCAGAGAGTCACCAGGCTATTCCGCTGGGCAGGAGGAAGAGCCACAGCTTTCCCCAAGAGGGGGGCCATCCGACAGACAGGAGCAAGCAATTTAAGTAGCTACCTACTGGGGGAAAAAGGGAAAAGAAAAGAAAAGAAAAAATAGATGGAAAAGGTGAGATGCAGGCAAGGGAAAACCCAAAGGAGACACTGGCCCAGAAACCTTTTTAACTTTCTGTAAGAATCTTCAAGGCCCCAAACTAGGCCAAGATTCTGACTGACATTTCTGAGCTCACCAGCTGCTGTTTCCTTGAGAGGAATCTGACAGGAAGGCATAGAAGTGCAAGCCAGCTCTGCCAGCTCTGGAAATAAATAAATAACTACCCGTGTTGTACACTCCTCAATGGGGGCAGAAGCCTACGGGGCAAGAAAGCCCACAGAGGAGGAGGGACCAGCCTGCAACTTTCCCTCAGGTATGTCACCGAGCTGATTCTGCATGCTGCTTTCTCTTCCATTTGTCCCCTGGCTGTTCCTGCCTCACCCAGCTGTCTTTCTTTCTTCTTTTGTGAATTTTTGGGGAGCCCTGTGGGTGATCTGCCTCTGTTATGTGAAGCCAGCAAGCAAGGCAGATCTGTGCAAGCAGGTGAAGCTCCGGGTTCTGCATCTCAAACAAGCCTGGGAGGGAAGTGGATAAGAGATGAGGCCTCCACCTGTGGGGGTAGTGCATGTGGATGACTTCTTAGCTGGTACTGAAGTGGTGCTTGCTTCTGTGTGTAGCAGCTTGAAGCAAAGGTAAAAGTGAGAGGATGTGGGCCAGGGAACATCCAAGGACAATGAAAGGTGCTGTTTCCTGAATCCAACTGTGGGGAGAGATTCCTACATAATCATCCCAAGGGGCTGGCACATTAATATGTGAGGGATAAGAACTCAGCATCATGTGACCTTGAATTTGCAGCATGCATTTTAAGTGACTTAGAAAATGTTGTAAATGTATATTGATTTTTTTCAAAGAACTCAAAGGAAGTGTGTGTGTATGTGTGTGTAAAACGAATGTACCTCAAATACCCAATCACTCCACAGGGCTGAGTTTTGGATGAACCTATAGACATCCCCTCTAAGACAATGTGGACTATTACAATGTTTTGAAAGCTAAGAAAATAAATCCCTGAACCATGTAGTTCTTTGAAAAACTTGGAGCAGAACTCAATGTTCCAGACTTGCCCCTTGGACTTTAAGCAACTGTTAATCTTCCTTCAATTCAGTGACTTAGACAGAAGGAGGGTGTGGGAGAGAGAGAACTAATGAAGTTTGCTGTCACTCTGGATTGTTACATTATTATACTATATATTATCATTATAACCCCTCTGCAAATACCACATGAGGACATGTGAGCCAGGGGCCTTCTGCTGAGCTATCTTCTCAAAAACTATTACCTTCTTTTGAACCTTTTCTTCACCAAGCCCCACAGAACATTACTTGATAAACATTGGCGCAAAGGGTTCATTTCAAGTAACATACAACAGCTTAAGTCAAAACACTTGGTAACCTTCCCAGATGGGATTCCCCTGTCTTTGGCATGTTGGCCGGCTGTATCCTCAATGTTAGAGGATGGTGTGTTCTCTGGCTGTATCACTGTTAAAGGAACCTCTAAAGCTTAGACTTTAAGCACATCTGAGACAGACAGTTCACACTTCCTGGGCTCCTAGTGGCTTTTCTCCCTGCCTGTCACCTCGTTTGTAAGAGGTCAGAATGGAAGGTCAGTTCCTTGCCTTGACCTATACAGGATCAAAAACACTGACACAGTAGTTTATCGTTGTGGGTCCCAGGCCAGCAACATCAATATTCCCTGGAAACACGCTATAGTTTCTACTTCCAGATCCTACTCTAGACTTCCCAAACGTGGGACTTGGCCACTTGTGTTTAAGAGGGGGTGACCAGGAAAGTATGAGGCTGAATTACAAAGTCAAGCCTTTTAAAGGTACTGTTTCCTGAATGCACTGCTTTCAGACTGCTTTTCAGGTATGATGGCATTGCCTTCAAGGCCAAGTGTTCCAAAGGAGACTCTTCCACGAACGGCACGCCCTGTGTTCAGGTTGCTTGTTTCTTTCATCTACAAAGTGGGAGTGTTTCTAATAGAAGCTATTTGTTACCATGCTTAGAAGAGCATCTACACACATATTGCTTTGCTGGGTCAGTGGGCATTTTCTCTACTTCATTCTTGCCGTGTGATCAGCCTTAAAAGACAGATTGAGAAACCGAAAACTGAAGCCATGGGAATGGTAGTCTTCTAGGAGGGAGACAGGTATGCTTCTCAGGTGCACAAGGAATTAGAGTGCAACCAAGGCCTGTGTGATATACAATATGACCAGTTATAAACATTAACGAAGAAGAAAAATCTGATAAAGAAAGTGTTTCATGGGACGAGGAACTTTGGAAGTTGAAGCGGGAGAGCTGGGACTTCAGGACCAGCTTGGGATGCATAGTGAAACTGTGCCTCAAGAGAAGCAATACTACCTCTGGGGATGAGCAAAGAGGGGCAGTGCAGGAGGCCAATATCCCAGTAAGAATTGAGCACTGGGAATGCTGGGAAGATAACTCACTAGAGGTCTGTGTAGTCTTTCCATTACCAATATGTTAACCACTCCTTGTAAAGAGGGCCACAGTGTTTCAGAGACCACCTATGTATCACCATGAGTGCAGAGATTCTTCATTAACTCAGACTGAAACTTGCCTGCATTGACTTGAAGTGCATAGTATACAATAGTAGTTATTTCATGACTTTAGAATCCAGTCTCTCCTTGTTTATTGTCAATGTTTTTCAAAGTCCTCCTACAGTTTGCAACAAAACAAAATGGGCGTGGTTGCCAGGGTGCCCCTCACCAATGTGCTCCCTGGCCAGCCTAGAGTTTCTGATACTACAGTTCTGTCAGAGTGCAGTGCTCGGTGGCACTAACTATTAGCAAGACTGGGGAATGTTAGCATATATGAATGGATGTGTGCGTTGGGTCAGAGAGAAAAAAAATCAAGTTATACCTACAACTTACCTGCTGTGGGATTTCACTATGGACCTTAACCACTTTCTGTCTCCAAATTCATTAACACACTTAAGACAGGGCTTTGTTTTGTTTATTTATTTTTTTTAATTTATGTGTTATATTTTGGTTATAGTCTCTCCTCTCCCTCAAATCCTCTCAGATCCTCGCCATCCCCCTACCCACCCAACTTCATGTTCTTTCTCTGTCTCAAAAACAAAAGCAAAAAAAGAAGCAAGCGTGCGCGCGCACACACACACACACACACACACACACACACTGCTCCTAAGCATGCCCCAGAGTTGGGGGCTTGACATACCCAATGTCACTCCTCTGGAGAAAACTAATGTCCCCTTCCAGCAGGTATCAGTTGCAAACAGCTTCTTGGTTAAGAGGGAAGCTTTGGGTCCACTTCCCCTTCTGTTTGAGAGTGGCTGTTTTATATTATGCCTTAAAGTGTACTCGCAGGATTGGTGTAAGCTAAAAGATTCCAAGGCAAAGCTTTCACATAGTGTTGACTTCTTCTCGTCCCTTTGCCCTATCTTCCCCAAAACTTCCAGCTCTGAGTCACCTAAGTGAGAAGCAGGCAAGGACAACAGGTTAGTGTAATGCCACCAACACTACCCTGTTCAAGGCAAGATAGCAGAATGCCTAGCGGGAGAGAAGCTAAGCTCCTAGGGCTGGCCCCCACCCGGCACTGCTCCTGAGAAGTTAAACAAGGATTCATTCCCATGAGTGAATCAACACTCAGAACTGGTCAGTGCTTTAAAATAGCAAGACTACCTGGCTGAACCCCAGGAGAAAGAGATTCCTATCACCACAGAGTATTCACCTGCCTTGAGAAAGCGGCTCTGATTTGTTCCCTACCCCCTCAGCTGGATGACAGTTCTAAGTGACTTAAACTCTAGAATGGCTTGCGTTTCATGAATAACCACCAAGGTCGCCAGAAGTAGATGCCAGCGTGTAAGGCAAAAGCCATCAGACATTGAAGTGAAGCCTCTGTATAGGCCACCCCTGCTGCAGGCATGAGTAGATTCAATCCCCATGAAAGCGATCCACTTCCATCCCAAATCTTGACGGGGCTCAGAGAAGGAACCAGGAACACAACTATGCCTTCACTGGAAATCCAGAGCATGAGCTGCAGGTAGCAGTCTGCATGGTCCAGGTTTTCTCTTCTCATCCAACGAAGGGCTGACAGTCTAAAGTCAGATCTGTCATCAGAGAACAGATGCCTCGCAGCCAACAAAGGGACCAGCTGAATATCTTACCAGATAAGTCACTTGTAAAGGTCCCCAAAGTGAGACTGATACCCTGGAAACTCAGCACGCAGGATGATTCTTGTTAGAAATGATATCTGATGAAGACTCTTCTTCTCAACTTCTCTTCAAACTTGTGAAAATGTTTTAGGGGCTTTTTTAAGACAGACCAGAATTCTCAGGAGAACATCTAATAATAGTTAAGCTTTCCTAAATACTTATGAATAACTCCATATATAAAAAATAATTTGATGCCAGTTAAATTCTTTTAAGTAGGTCATGCATAAAGACTCCCACATAGTGTGCATACGTAGTCACTACATTAGCAAGCAACATATTAAATACTACTGTTATTAATAATGAAACCATTTATTAAACTAGTGCTATGCTCACAGCACTTTAGACTTTCCAAAAGTTGAAGTTTCTTGTTGAATAAACATTATTACTTCCACTTTACAAGCCAGGAAACTGAGGCTCAAAAGGATTAGGTCTTCATCCTCATATACCCTGCACCCAATAGCCTTGAAGATTACAGATGTGTGTTGTTCTATAATCTGGTCTTCTCCCTGTTTCAACTCATCCCTGATTTTTTCCCCCAAATCTCAGAGATGTTCCAAGGACAGTCTCTGTCTCTGTAAGTCAGTGTTTGCATACTATTTGTGTTCAACTATAAAAATATTTGGCTCAGGAAAAAAGAAAAAGGTAAAGCCGGAGCCCTGGCTGCTGTTTGTGGATTCGGCATTCTTTCACTACCACTTGAGTTCTGTTGCTATTCTACGCTACTTGCTTCTTAGAAACAAAAGGGAAAGCAGTTTAGAATTTGATGCTTTTAAGAATTTTCAATTGTGGGACAGAGTTCGGTGGTAGGGAATAAATCTTGTTTTCAGTAGCATGCTGGGTGGCATTTCATATTGCCATTAGCCTGTTATCTGAAGGAACTCAAGACCTCCACATGTGTCATGTCGTCGACCTTCAGCACCTTTTGGTGGGCAGATGGGGTAACAAAATCACTACTTTCAGATAAGTGTCCTGGCATCTAGGGTAGAGATGAGGAGAAAGGTGGTATTTTGCCAATACCACACAGTGTATGTGTGTGTAGATGACATGCTACGTCTCACTATTATCTTCAACACCACCACATCAAAGGCAGAAGATTCAGGCAGATAGAAACTAATTAGATGATTAACATGCAGTTGTCAATGCCCTTTGCCCTGTGCCAGCCCCAGAGAAGCATGTGTCTTCATGTTCCCCATCCTACAATTTTTTCATACCATTTTTCTTGTCTAGGAGATATTGGTTTTGTTGCTGTTTCTTCATTTTTACCAGTCTGTCATTCACAACATTTTCAAAAGCATCTCATGAAGGTCCTTTCTTGCATCCGAAGTTAGATGTCCACCAAAGTGCAACAAGAATGGAGATGAGCCTTTCACTGTAAAATCCTCTGAACTTCCTCTTGACTCTCAAAATTCTCTGGGTATTCTAAACTAATAAGAATGTCAGCTTCCTGAAGTCATGAACTATAGAGTTAGTGGTTATTAAAATTTTTAATTTTTTCCAGAAGATTTTGCAGTGAATTTTGAGGTAGCACTTTGGCCATGTGGGTTTGTACTTGACAAAAACAAACAATTCATGCCCAAAAGATAAACACAGTCTTCAGTGATGGTTACACTCCCTGGTTATCCCAAATAGTCTCCCAGGAAATCTTCATTTGTGTTCCTACGCAAATTTGTGTTCCTTCATTTGTGTTCATCACCATCAAGCTGGGTCATGAATAGTTAAGTCTCATAAAGCTGGCCCTTAGAGTTCTTAGGAACAGAAAACACAGTGGCCCCTCTCCGTCCTGCAGACCCTCACTTCTGACAACCCACATGCCAAACATGTTGGAAGATTCTGATGTGACAGATTTGACAAGTTAAGATGAAGGTTGGCCCTGATCTTAAGTACTCTGTCTCTCTGAATAGAGAAGACATTATTACTTTTCTCAAAGTCAGAGCAAACATCTCCTTTGACCTGAGCAGCCCCTCTGGAGCCATCAGTTCCTGACACTGTGATTTGGGTAGATCACTTCTCCAGATGTGCAGGAAGCTCCACTGTATGCTCACTTACGTTGGAAGAATGATGTCTTTTCAGAGCAGAACCTTAAACAGCAATTAGATTAGAATAGATTAACTGAGTTACTGTATCATTCCCAATGTCAACCAGAATGGTTTTGACCCAGATGCCCAGGACACTTTCCTACACACCTAAGCAAGCACGGTTTCTAAGCAGTCAATACCAGCACCCCAAACTCAAAACTGCAGGAGAATAAAAATACATGACATATAAAATCCTTCCTTCCTCCCTTCTTTCCTTCTTACTTCTCAACACCTCTTACCTTCCAAGCTCACATGAAGAGAACCTGTACTGACCCAAGGCTGTTCCTCCAATCTGGTTAGTTTTTAAAGAAGTTGCCATTGGCATATAAGTAAATCCACTCATTTCTAGAGCTGCGTCTTCCTCATCTCTAAAACCAGAAAGAAGGAGGGGAGGGGGCAGGGGGGAACAACTACTTTACATAGACATGAGGACTCAAGGATCATGCAGATGGAAAGCGTTGAAAATGATCCTGTCTCAGAAAGCATGTCTGAAAAAGAGCTGGTTATCATTATTATGGTTCTCTGGTTGCCTGCTCTGAGGCCTGCTTCTCCTCCTAGCTCTCTTCTCTATTTCCTGGCAGAGAGTTTTATGCCACGAAGCTCAAACCCTTAATTTTCCCCAGCCAGGGTAACCAGTCCAGACCCTGAACGGCTCGGCAGCTGCCAGTGTCCATTGCTCTCCTACAACCCAGTACTTACATATTGCGGGACAGGTGACGGGCCACGGCAGCAGAGCCTGAACAGAAAGATCCTTCCCACAATGAACAATTGTGTTGGATTGCGCTGTCGGCAGCTGCAGCCTGTCAGCACGTACCAAGCACCCGTCCAGTAGGAAGCGCAATTAGCGCCTGAGCCAGCATCGAAGCTGAGCGGTTCTCTTTATGCCTGGAGTCACTCCTTGTTTTAATGTTCTATCGGGTTTCAAATATTCGAGCAGAATCATTTCAAAGTCTACCCTGCAACATCCGCAAATCGATTCGGTCAATAATAGTGACAACAGAGCCAATAGGGCCATAACTGAGCTGAAATCTCCAGTGAGGCTTGGAGCCCTTGGACGTTGACCGAAGTGTCGAGGAGGAAATTTGTTCTTGACCAGCACCACTAGTCCCTGAAGTGACTTACTCCAGGATGGTTTTCTGGGATTCAGGGCCCAGGGAGCCTAAGCAAGGAGCAAAGCGACTTTGCCTTCTGACGCGACGACTGCTTCGGACACCACTGCTTCCCGAGGCCACATGCTTCTTTATATCCCCATAGATATCACTGCGCTATGGAATGTAAGGAAGTGTGTGGTTTTGGCAAGTGCTTCTACACAGCCCATGGCTTGACCCCGAGAACACGCCTGTGGCTTCTTCCTTCCTCAGCCACGTTTCCTGCCTGCAGCTGCCCTCTTCACCAGCAATCCCCCACAGTGCCTTCCCCTTCTGCAGACTTCTCCCTCAGTCCTGGATTTCAGGCCACCAACTGTGGCTTCCCACCCCAACCCTTCTGCACCAGCCTTCTTGATGCTGTTCCTCACAGCCAACTTTCGGGGAGAGATCACATCCCCTGGAATCTCCCAGAGGATCACCTCTCTCCCTCCAGCTCCTTCCTCTGCTCATGTTGCTCCTGAAATGGATGTTTCTACCAAGCAAGCTGAATGGCAGTTCTAGGTGCAGATCTATAGCAGTCGCCATGTGAGTGACTTGTGTTATAAAGAGAGAGTAGACACGACTGGGCTCAGAAGTCCCCAACCCGGGCAGAAGGCACAGTGCCTCCGGGCCCTGCTGTGCTGTTCTTTCTCCTCCAGGAACCCCTGTCAGAGTGTTTCCTCTGGACCACACTGTGTGAGGAAGGCGGAGATGCTAAACAGTGATGCAGTCATCTAAAGGCCTACCTTCCTTTGTTCTCAACCCAGTCCCCTGCATTCCGTTCTGACTCTCCTGTGGCTAAGCTGACACCAGGAACCTGGTAGACTCTAGAGGGAACACTTGAGGAAAGACCCTTACCCAGCATACTGTCGGAAAGATGAAAGCCTCTCCCTTCCTCGCTTGAGTCCTGGTCCCCAGTTAGCTTCACCCTTTACACTGCTCTGCCTCTTTATTTTAGTATGATGTGTCAGACACAGGCTGCATTAAACTTGCAGCCTAAGTTCATTAGTAAAACGAAACACCAAGCATTTGAAAACACGTGCCCAGAAGCCAAGGAGGCGTGGATGAGTGTTACTGGGCAGCACAGGAAGAGTTCATGGGAGGAGAAGAGGAAGAGGCAGGGCCCCATGTATTTCCTTGACGCATAGCAAAGCACTCAAAGACGTCATCACACAGAACACAGTTCACAGAAGGTCTCTCGTGCTCCCAAGTGGGATATAGTGATATTGGTGGCTACCTGCGTCCCAGTGTGTCTGACACTGGCATTTTCCAAAGTAAATCTCTGTCCTTTTTATTTTTTAGGTTTTGGTCTTCTTTATACAAAATAACTGAATGCCTTAAATTGTATTCTTTACTTCTTTCCAATTACAGCCTCTTTTATTTTTATTTTTATTTTGCTAATCTTACATGCTATGCCCATATCCTTTTTTTACCCTGGTGTTTAGTTTCATGTCATCTGATCTGAAATCAGGAATACATTATATGCATGGCTGTGTTGCTGAGGCTGGATCAAAAAAAAACATGCATAAAGAGAAAGGAAAAGATGGGAACACCATGTTCAGAATTCTTCTGTGTGCTTCTTCAGTAATACACTCAGACAGCCAGGCTGTCCTCTGCCCCACAGTTGCTGGCCTCCTTGCTCCCTAGCATGAACTAGGGGCAAGATAGACACAGGACAAGATGGTAGGTAGCAGCCACAAGACACCTGTGATTAGGAAGAGGAGGGTAGAGAAGGTAAGACTGTGACTGCTGAACCAGGAGGAGTCACACCAGCCTCAAGACACAAACAAACCTCAGTGTTATCCTGCACAGACCGTTCTAGAGTCCCACCACATTTTGTGATAGCTATTTTTCTCATCACTACATCTGAGTATGGTTTTACCCAGCTGCCCTTTCTGCAGCGCCTCCTTGAGTACCTTGCTGATTCTCAACAGGCCTCTCAAACTAGAGTCCATCTGAAGAAGCCAGTTGGCTGGCTACCTCACTTCTAGGCCTCACTGGTGGTTTTAACACATTCATGGAGGAAAAAAAAATCCTTGCCGATGAAAGAATGACACACTCACAAGGAAAGAGGAAATTGAAAGTGAAGTTTCGGGACTCAAAAGCAGTCAGAATTGTCCCTCAGACTCTCCCCACAAACCCTGCCAGGCTCCACTGTGCACCCAAGGGACTCAGTACATTCTTGGTTACGATTAAAATTCACAAGAAACAGACATGCTAGACATGCTCCCCACTGAACAGACAAACATGCTGACATTCTAAGATGCTGTTTAACTTCTCAATAGCAAATAAATAAATAAATAAAATCAAGAAAGCATCAGTGGAATTTTAACCCAGATAAAGGTGAATCCGAGGCTATATATTTTCTTTTTAGTGGCTTCTATTTTTTTCAGGAAGAGAAAACAAAATGTCAGCCAATGGCCCCAGGGGAGAAAGTTGTTTTTTCTGCAACCACTCCATCGATCTTTTCTTTCAATATCTTCCCTTCCTCCCCACACTCCCCCAAATCAACACCTTATGAAGATAGCCACTCCACATTTCTGGGGAGAGTTTCCTTCTTAACCACACTTGATCTCACTTTCCTAGAAACAAGTCAAAACCATAGGGTACCCCTTCTAGTTCAATGGTCCTCAAACTTTAGATGCCTCAGAATCACCCAAAAGGTAGAGTAGATCATGAGCTTTGAGACCCCGTTCCTACACATCTTGGGGTGGTAAATGCTACCTTTCCTTTGCAAAGTTAATTTGTATGTTCTTACATATTGGAATTCAAGCTTTTTCATTATCTACAAGAACCAAAGGTGTCTCAAACTCCTCAGTAGACTCTCCAGTTCAAGTCTATCTATTCTTTCAAGCCAAACAACTGTTATGTCTATTGCTGGGAGAAAAATAAAGACAGTATATTCACACAATCAACTACCAAACAATGTAAATTAGTTATCACATTAATATGCATGAACCTTATAGATATCACTTAAAGTAAAAAATACCAGGCCACAGATGAATATTTATATGATACACTGAAATATATTGCTTCAGAACATGTGCCTAGATGATAAAAGCTTAGAATAACATCTAAATTATAAGAAAACAAGAAACTCAGTATCATAGTTACTCTATATTATCTCTACCTACTTACATTCATTTTTAAGGTAAACATGACACATTCATAGAGACTGTATAATGCACATTTGTATGGCATATACAAATACACTTGATAATGTAAATTTTATTTTAGAAGATGAAAGAAAGAATATTCTATTGCTTTTTCCATATTATATAATTGCATGTCATTTTTTGTCCTTAGTGTTTCAATTTGAGGGAAAGAATAAGAGCTAGAGGGGGGAAAAAAAACAAACTTGGAATGCAAAATACAGACTGTGAGACTTTTTTCAAGTCATGTAAGAGGTGGGTCAGGGCAATGTAAGCTCTGGGAGTTCATTCATACTGATACGGTTCTCTCTGTTGCAGGTTTGGAGATTCCAAGAACTTCACACAGTAGAGACTGCAGTCATCTCCCAAGGGAGCGGCCCCCTGCTCTGGCTGGTCAAACGGAACCAAGTCCGTCTTCCTGAGAGGTTTGGTCCCCTTCAACCAGCTACAGCAGGGCTGGCAAAGCCCAGTCCTTGGAGAAAGAGAAGAGAAAGAGACATTAGCTGCTACAGCCTTCCTTATGAAAAGCAGTTCTGGTTTTGTCATTGTAGTCTCAGGCTCCCAGGAAGGAAGAAGAAAAGAGGAAACCTAGGTTTAAAAGAGGTCATGGGTCTCATGCTCAACATGCAGAATCCTCTGCCTTGGCACCCACAGCTACAGCCATGCACATACCTTTCGACCACAATGGTGATGCTAAGGATGGAGCTTGGGCCAAACTTACAGCAGTCAGGGGCAGAACATGATACATAGGAGACAGGTCTTCTGCTTACAAGGACACAGAAGCAGTAGAAGGAAATCCAACACAGCTCAATGGAATTGCAGGTCAGAACATAGGTGGTCCAAGATGTAATTCTTAAATGGTTCATTAGATCTGTGCATCCACGAAGCCCGAAGATTTTATATGCATTGAAACTTAAATACACAGGAAGGGTCTACAAAACTCCCAGTAGCTTTTACCTGTAATGAAGGTGAAACCCTGGCTGCCAGTTTGAATCCTGCCCCCCTTGTCTATGAGCTGTGATATGACCTGAGGCAAATCACCTCCATTAACTCTGTAAAAATATGAGTTGCTTCATCAATAAATAGATATAGTGACACCTATCTCATCATTGCTCTAGGACTTTAAAAAGATGTTTGTAAATAGCCAGTGATAATCATTCAAGGAATGCTTATCTTGCTATTATGAGTGTCAATAATACAAGGATGATGTTGTACCCAGAGGCATGGCACCTTGGAGAGGAAGAAAATTTTAAAAGATAAAAATTTCCAAAATAAGCACAGGGTGTATTTACATTCCCACTACTGATTCTACTAGCATGCAGCATACTTAAATTTAGTGCATATTGTTAGTGTGTAGTTAAGTTTTACTAACACTTATTTCACACATGACAGCCTACTGCCTGGGAAGATGCTGCTTTTGAGAGGTGTTGAGCTTGGTCTATAAGCATAGAGCCTCGTGGGTCTGTGAGGCTGAGGAACATGTATTCTAAAGGCAAACGGAGAGTAAGCACGGCTGCGGCTGCTGCCCCTCTACTCTGAAGCTGTTTTCTCATGGGAAGCATGGAAATATCAGCACTGTGTTGTAGAGATTCCATGGGAATGAAAACGATGTCAAAAGAGTCTGAACCTAGGCGTGGGTACATAAAGGGTTTTTTATTGTGTTCCTTACTGTTCCCAAAACCAAATTGGCATTCAATAAACTTTTTTTAATAATTGACTGCATTTATCATTTACTTATTCTAAACTTAAACTGTGGAATTGTGAAGTTTCTGTTTAACTCTTTAGGTACACAACATTGGTTCACACCAGTGGTAAGACAATGTGTCCAGGCCTCTCTCTCCTTCCCCAACTATATGGTGTGATGAAACTTTACCTAGAGTTGGGTACATGCAACTAAGAGTGGAGGCAGGATCATCTGAAGGTAGTCATGTTTCTCCAGCCAGGGATGCACCAAAAGGAACAGAAAGATTAAATTACACGCGAACAGAGAAGACATGATCAAATGTTAGGTGAACTGAATAGAAGCCAATCTGTCTGTCCTGGAGGGAAGAAATCAGGTACATAAAGATTAGTGGTGCCTGGAACAGTCAACCGAAGGGTCAAGAGAAGGTCATGTTCAAATGTGGGGTTTAAAGCCAAAGTGCATGATGCATCCAGACAGGACTTTCTAAGGCTTTGATTAAATAATGTCTTCTTTAGGTTAGAAGAAACCAGCCCGCACATAGCTAGAGTTGGAGGAGACAGCTACGCCTCCACTTCTTGAGTGGCTCGGGCTGCAACTATACCTTGCAGAGATCAAAGACTTCTTGGAAATATTGGAAAATGGACTGAATGTTCCCCTGCTCCTGCCCTTGGTCAAAATATCTTTGAGGGCTGTTAGATGGAAATAATTCTCATCAAAGCTCCGCCTCCCAAAAAGGCCCCTCTCTACATTGCATCATCAAGTTTCTGTTTAATCACAAAACCAGGAAGGAAGCCAATAGAATTTGGTTCCCACTTACCACTCGAGTGACAGGTGGGGCTTCTAAGAGAGCACGTGTTCTGGTAAGTTTGTCTCAAGGTTCCTCAAAACCAAACTGTGCCCTTTTACAAAATCCAGCAGAGTCGAATAATTGGGCAAGCTGCTGCCGCTTAGCTTGCTACAGCCCCTTCTCAGCGTAGAAGTCTAGGTTAAGTCACCCTGTGGGCCATGTGGTTTTGCGGTCAGTGTGTGTCCCTCCCTGTGCGTTCCTGCCCCCTCTAACTGGCAGAGCATGGTGTCACACTGGTAGAACACACTGACTCTGGGTAAATTCCCACAGCTGGCAAACGTTATATCTAGAAAGAAGAAAATAATTACATAAAAATGCTGAAAGGGCTTTTGCCCAGGAGGAATTGACGAGAAGAGTTTGGAGCGAGTTGCCCTGCAGACGATCACAGGAAAAAGAAAATACCTTTGCGTGTAATTCATCAAAAATAATACTTATTCATTTGTCTGGTTGGTTGGTTGGTTTTTGTTTTACAAGATCTCATGTGTGGCCCAGACTACAAACTCATGGTCCCCTGCTTCTGCCTCCCAAGTATTGGGTTGCCGCCAGTGTGGACCACTACTCCTGACAAAAAATTTCTTTTATAAAATTTTGTGTGTATACATTATGTCGTGTATATATGATGTAATACATGCTTTCATGTTAGAGTGTGAGTACATGGACCCCACTGCATACATACGGAATTTGGAGGACAACCTTCCTTGTCTGGGAAAGGCCTCTCATGGTCCACCACTGCATGGGGCACAAGAGCTGGCCACTGGACCTCTGAGAATTCTCTTGTCTACACCTCCCATGTTCCCGTAGGAGGTGGACTGTAGACGCGTGTTACAGCCCAGGCTTTTATGCGGGTTCTCACAATCCAAATCCAAGTTATGTGGCTTTGCCAGGTCATGGTAATTCTCAATGCTAGTAAGCCTACTGACCAACAGGCAATAGTCACACTGCCAAGGTGTGGTGCTGAGTACTTGTGTCTGCTCTGTAGATCACTCCACCAATGTGCATCATTATCTTCTCTGAACAGAAGCCTTTCCTCTGCTGCTAACACTGTGTCCCATGTCTGCTGTGCCTGTTGTTATTGGGATTGCCCTTCAGCTCTCCACACAACAGGACTCCACAAGTATCTGCTATGATTCCTTGGCACTGTCTACTATAAACATCCCTGAGAAGGGACTCGGATTTGTGGTCTGTAAAAATAGGGGGCCTATTTCTCAGAGTACGAGCATAGAAAGGTGTGGAAGACCCTGACGATTTCCCAGTATTTCCCACCAGTTTTCAGGAAGAGGGAGAAATGAAATTGTCACATAAACAGTGAAAAAGAGAGAAGATACAGAGTCCCTGAAGTTTTTAAATCCTGTCCTCAGTTGTTCCCAAAGCCAAATTCTTTCATCTTGTGTCCTTTTTCACTGAAGGCACTTAACACTAGAGTCTCGGGCCTAGACTTTCTCCTTGGGAACAATGGTCCTGATGGCTAGAGCGGCCGATTTATACTCATTGACCCTTAGGAGTTTATATCAAGAGAGATCAGACTCATCATTGAGTAAACTAACATGATCCATTTTATTGTTCATTTATTTTTAATGTATGCATTTGTATGTTGAGAAGAACATGCACAAATCAGGGACAAAGGTCCACAGTAAATATTTCTGGACAATGGATTTTTGAAGGAAGGCTTTATGGTTTTTCTCACTTTTTGCCCATTTCACCTACACTACTTGTAATTAAAGTAATACTGTTTTAAATTTGTTTGAGATAAGAACTTATTATGTAGCCTAAGCTGGCCTTGAATTCTGTATTTCTATCTCAGCTCTTCCAAGGACTGGGATTATAGGCCCAAATCCCACACGTGGCTTTAAGATTTTCTCTCATTTTTTCTTTATTTTGTATTTCTTTGAGGCATGGACTTGGGTAGCCTAGGCAAGCCTTACACTTATTATGTAGGGACTGGAGAGATAGCTCAGCAGTTAAGAGTACTGCCTACTCTTCCTGGATTCAATTCCCAGCACCGACATGGCAGCTCACAACTGTCTATGACTCCAGTTCCAGGGAATCTGGCCTCCTCACACAAACATACATGTAGCAAAACACAAATGCACATGAAATAAAAATAAATTAAAAAAAAACTCTCTATGTAAGTGGTGAAAATCTTGAATTCCTGATCCTCCTGCCTACATTTCCCATGCACTGGGATTAGAGGAATGAGCCTCCATGTCAGACTTGAGATTTTTGTAAGGATGTTTTATTTTTCTCAAAGCTACACATATACAGGTTTAAATTTCTAAAGTTATGATTTCCATTATTGAGCACAATCCACATTCCAAACCAATATAAAATACTTAAGGCAAGAACAGGTCCTCACTTCAGTTTGGAGGCAACTGGACCAGAACTGTACAGGTCCTACACATGACCTTCCCTCAGGCTAGAGGTCGCATGAGGAAGTGCTGAGGCTTGGCACTGACTTCCCCAGTGCAGTTCTCCTGTGTCGCTGTCAGGGCCGATGGGTGAGGTCACTGCAAAGTCCTCTCCATACAAGACCCAGCGTAGACCCTGCCCCGACCATTTCCTGTTCTGAGGAAGGGAACTGCATACACATTCTCAACAGAACCTTGTCTCTAAGAACATTCCTCTACTCCTTCTACACCTAGTGTCACCCATTTGCATTTTATGAACCCCAAAACAATTCCCAGCTCTCTCCTCATAGATACCCAGTAAGGATATCTTTTACACTTGGAGCTTTCAACTGAGATGCTAGGAACACGTGCTTTCTTATGAGTCACTGCATTAACTGCCAACCACCCACTCCATAAGCTTCTCTGGCCACAGCTGAGACCAGCATTAACCTGTGGGTATAAACATAAATACTTAGGAAGAAGTTTTGCAAAGAGATGCAGTCAACAAAACAGCAGGGCCTGTGGCCTTCAAAGCCATGAGCTTTTAATCATGTTTACAGTGCTGAGGGACTAGGAGTTAAACATGTTCCCTGCTAGGGACACAGACAGGAAGGGGAGCCAAGGCTAGATAATGAAGATGGTAAATGAAGAGGCCCTCAGAGTTGGCACAGGACACACCAGACACCAAATTCTCAGCACAATGGAGATTATTACCCTGGAAGGACAAAAGGGTTCAGGGGTGAGGGGTGCTGGCTCTGGACAGGGCAAAGACAGCTGCAGCTGTCTCTGCAGGAGTGGCTTTTGAGGAGAAAAGGGGAAGTTTGGGTCAGGGTTAATTGGTAAGACCTGACTGGATGGGATAGTCATCGTAGGCAAATAAAATAATGAATTTTGGTTGCCAGACCTTGGTGTTTTAGTCAGGCATACGTAAGTGGGCAAATAAGAGAACTGTACCTTGGATGGCTAGCTTTAGGAATGTATCCAAAGGTATAAAGCTGGAGAGGGAATGGAGCAAGGCAAGACCTGCTGGAGCCGTTTGCAATGCTTGCCTGTTAGAGAAACCTTCAGTAAACTTCCAGGACAGCCCGCTTCTCTCTCACCTTCTGATCCGAGACAACAGCCTGGCAGTTTAAAACAAAGGCTTTTTCCCTGTGGTACCGTCACTGTCTAGGACAGGACTCGGAGATGGTGCTGCCACTGTCTAGGCGACTCAGTTGGGTTCATTTTCTCTGTTACTGAATGAAAGGGCAGGGCAGGGAGCAGCAGAGAAATCGCAGACACAAGAGAGAGAAGCTGACAGATAGGGCAGTCGGAGAAGGGCGAGGAAGTCCACGCACACAGAGAAAAGGACGTGATTCTTTCCCCCTCCCCCGCACTGTGGGCCTTTTCTCTGTCAGTGGCTCAACAAGTTCAAGGCCAGGTCAAGACACAACAGTTGTGGGCCAGTCATCCACCCGGTCTTTCCACAAACTGACCAACCCTAAGGAAGACCTTTCAGAAATTTAAAAACTCCACCCCTCAAGGAGAAGCTGGGCTCCCCTCATCCCTGCTTCCACCACTTTTCACGTCCTTTTCTCTGTGTGCGTGAACTTCCTCGCCCTTCTCCGACTGCCCTATCTGTCAGCTTCTGGCCATTGTGTCTGCGATTTCTCTGCTGCTCCCTGCCCTGCCTTTTCATTCTGTAACAGAGAAAATGAACCCAATTGAGTCCCCTAGACAGTGGCATCACCATCTCCGAATCCTGTTCTAGACAGTGACGGTAACACCTCCGAATCCCATGTCCTGAAACCCCAACTTTCTCTCTTCACCTCCAAAGAAAAACACAGTGATGGTTGTGCGGACAGATCACTGGAAATTGGTTTTGAAAAAAAAGCCAAAGATGCCCACCTCTTTCTTCCATTCTAGTGGAAATATACCCGCAGTCTCGTTACAATGGCTGTTTAAAACAATCCTTCAAACGCGGAGCTTGCAAAGCTTCTCTCACATCCAATGCTCAGGGTCATCGCTCATTTAGCTGGGCCCTTGGCTCTTGGAGAGGTTTTTGAATTTCGTAAGAACAATTGTCGATGTTATGTCCTGAGCAATGGTCCTACCCAGAAAGTCCTTCCCATGCCTGTCCCATGAGGGGCTGTCTTTCTTCTTCCTCCAACAGTTTTAGAGTTTGAGTCTCACATTCAGATCTTGATGCGTTTGGAGTTGGTTTTTGTACCAGGAGAGAAATAGGGATCTAGTTTCATTTCTTCCATGTGTGGCTAGATTGCCAAAAAACTGAAGAAACGATCCAATAAATAAATGAGCTGATGAAATTAAGTTTTTTTAAAGAGGAAGAGTAAGTGGCCAATAAGCATTGACAAAATGTCCAACCTCATTAGTCATAAGAAAGACATAGATCTGGCCTCCATCAGAATGACAGTCATTAAGAAAGCAAATAGCAGTAAATGCTGATGAGGATATGGACAAAGGAGAACCTTTCTATACTCCTGTTGAGAATGTTGACTAATCTAGTCACTGTGGAAATCACACATAGCTACCACATAGCCTAGCTCTACCACTCCCGCACATCAACCCAAAGGACTCGTAGTCATCACATCACAGAGACTCTTGCACACCGTGTTTACCACAGCACTATTCACAATTGCTAGGTGATGGAGCCAACCCAGGTAGCCAACAACATGGATGCAGGAAAATGTGGCGTATAAGGTATACATAGTGGAAATGTTTCCAGGCCTAAAGAACAAAGTCATGTTATTTTCAGGACAATGGATACAGCAGGAGATAATCACATCAAGCAAAGTAAGCCAACTTCAGAAAGACAAATAGTAAATGCTTCTCTTTCATTCTCTCATTTGTGCTTCCAAGACTAAGTATAGATGCATAAAATCATGTAAGTGTATGTGATGTGAAACTATCTGGAACTATGAAGGAACTAACAGGACTGCTGTTAGGTTGTGAAAAGAGAGCCTGGAGGAAAACGTGACATATCACATTGAACATTATATATAATGCACATTGAACATTACGTATGCATATGTGTTTCTGTGTAAAACTCTTTTTTAAAGTGAAATGTATATTTAAAAATTCCTTCGAATGGCCCACATGAATCAGAACCCCAGAGCTACTGAAGGAAGAAGCCTCAGGCATGTGTGGATGGCCCCTGGAGAGCAGAGTCTAACTGATGGCATCATCTGAGGCATTGTGCATATTCTCTAGACTCTGTCCCCAACCTGGTAGTCAGAGAAATTCTATCCAGAACCCTCAGCTCAAAGTCATGTCCTGCAACTGCCTGACCCTGCATGACTCAGCTGCTCAGCACCTGTGCCAGCCCTCCTGGCCTCTGCCCCACCCCACCCCACCCCCAGTCTTTCCATCTCTTCTTCCAGAAGAGCAACTGTAAGCACCTTGGAGAATGGGGAAATGCCGTTTCAGAAAAAGCACCACCTGTTGACAGGCTTTTCCTGAGCTTCCAACCTCAGGACGCTCAATAAAACACGCTAGCCAGAGTGACCCACGGTCCTGTTGACTCAGCCCAGCTGGAACATTGTGCAGAAGCAAAGGTCACATGCCCAAAAGCCACATTCTGCAGCAGGAAAAATCGTTCCTGCCTCCTCTCCCACTATCTGTCCTATATCCTTTCTCTTCTCTCTTTGGTTAGAGAAATAAAGTCCAAAAAAAGGGGAGGGGGCGGGTGGATAAAAGTCCCTTGTATTACAGACTTTCCTTTGTCCTCCAGCCTTTCCAAATGACATTTCCGGTTCTCTCTTATCGGCGCAGTTTACTCGTCTCAGTGCGCATGTACACAGAGTGGAGTATGCTGGGACATGAAGGGCTATGGAAGAGTAGGGAGATGGAGAGAAAAGAAAAAGGAGGCGAACTTTAAAAAAAATGTGATTTGTTTATTTCTATTCTATGTGTATGGTTCTTTTCCCTGCATGTAGTTTGTGCACCACGTGTGTGTGCCCGGTGCCCAGCAAAGCCAGAAGAGGACATCGAACCCCTGGAACTGGAATGATAGGTGATTTGGAGCCACTATGTGGATGTTGAACATTGAACTTGGGTCTTCTATAAGAGCAGCAGTGCTCTTAACCACTGATACATTTCCAGTCTCAGAAAGTAATGTTTTTTTTTAAGAAATTAAATTTTTCATACTGAAAACAAATACTGCATTTTGAAACTGTGTGGTCTTCCACATAAGTAACTGCTTGTGGGGAAATTTCTAGAAAAGCGACTGCTCCTTCTTAAGCACCAGTTCTGTCTCCAACAGTGTGGCAAGAATGCCTTTGAGAGAAAGAGGATTCTAAAGCGTCTGCAGGAGACTTGACTTGAAGAATTAACAAGGGGCAAAATCTTACAAATGGAAAACCCAGCGGGACGAGGAAAGCTGTAGAATCCCGTATGTGTGAGTAGCGTTCCTCTCTTATTGATTTTTCTCCTCTTGACTTCATGTCCCTGCCTGTCTCAGACTCTCTGGGTTGCCCTGGAAGGCACCGGCCTGTATTCTTTGCATCTCAGCTGTCACAGGTTCTTACTTGGGACTGACTCTACACATTCCACTCTGGGAAGAAGCCTTGGCTCTCTCAGTGCCATGACTCCCACCCAGCCCTAAGTCCCATTGTGGTTTCCATGAATGTCATTGAATCCTTCCAGCCAGAGATGTCAAGCTTCACAGTGGCTAAAATAGTAGAAAGATGGGGCCAGCCAATCTCCCATCCATACCAGCTTCAGGAGAAAAGGGCAGAACCGAACAAACTGCATCTTGGGAGTGACTAGTCAGCTGAGGATTGGTTGGTGCCTCCATTAAGCCCTCCTTGCAGGGCATTTTAATGGATACACCTCCTTTCCCAAAGGAACACACCCTTGGTATTGCAATTAAAAAAAAAAACTGTGTCATTCCAAAAGCACAGGTTATATCAATTTATCATTTTGCTGACATTTTCCTTGAGGCGGATAAGAAAAAAAGAGACCTTTAGGAAGTGGACGAGACCTCTAGACTATTCTGCATCTACCCCTCCGCTTGAAAGATGTTCATCTTAGCCATCATCTTATTTAATCCTCTCAACAATCTGGCAGAGTCTTTATTTCCATTGGGAAGAGAGCAAACCTGCAAAAGTTCCAAACTAGAATCAAGGGTCTCAAGGAAAATTAGAGCATTTAAAGATGGACGGTCAGAAAGGCACTCACAATAGGAAGAAATGACTCAGAATTTAGGGAAAATCTGGTCACTGCACTCAGGAATTGAACCTGGTCAGGCAGAGCCTAGCATTCCCACCTTTACGCTACCACTTAGTGACTCCTCCATATTTGCTTATTAGACACAAACATGCTGAAACATCTCTTGAGCCTTAGAACTCCTATCTCATTGCAACTCAGTGGCAACACTCACCGTCAACCTACCACTGATGCAATAGCCCGACTGAGTTGAAATGTGCAATTACCTATTTCAGAGCCCTGGAAGAGGATGTTCGGCATTGTTCTCATGACGACAGAAGGATGACAAATATGAAAGAAGGACACTTACATCGATGACCACCCAAGAGGAGAAATAGGCCACCCATAGTTCTCGGCACGAAAATCACCACATATGCGCAGAAGAATATTTTTCTCACAAACATATTTGTGATGAATGAATAGTGGAGCAAAAAGCATCAAAAGGATGTAAATGATCACCTAAAACCACCCGAATCCCAAAAGTCTCTATAGGTAAAGGCCACCAAAAGGGTTAGTTCCCACGTCCATGAACATCCTAAAAACTGAAAGAGACAAATAGTGCCAAGATGATCCAAGAGTATAATGTTGACCCTAAAACTATTTACAACAGAGTATTCAAACAAGGAAAGTTCATCCTAGCAGGACTATTTTGGAGTAGAGGGTGACGAATGAAAGAGAGGACGAGGGCAAGAGAGGACAGTGTGGGAGGAACACCATAAGAGAACATCGTATGTGTATAAAGATGCATGGTGAAACGCATTTTTCATATGAATGGCACATGCCAATAAATTTTAAAACCGCTGTTTTTATTTCCTTTCCTTTTTAATTTTTTAGAATTTATTTTATTTTATTGTATGTGTATGGTTGTTATGTCTATACACCACATGTGTGCATACAGAGGCCAGAAAATGGCATCAAATACCCTGAACAGGAGTTACAAACAGTTGTGAACCACCGGGTGGGTGCTGGGAATCGAACCCAGGTCCTCAGGAAGAGCAGCAAGTGCTCTTAACCTCTGAGGCATCATTCTAGCCCCTCTATTTTTATTTCGTTTTTTTAACAGAAATGTGATAATCCCAGGTAAAATATCTGTGAACCAAATACAAAAGGCAATAGAACAACCTCAACTGTATCTTGGCCCAGTGAATTTCCCCCTAGAAATGGTAATGCTGGATGGATTATGGTTATGGTATTATAGGTAATGACCTATGTCATTAATAAAGAATAAAGTATTCTGCAAAGCCATGGGTTTGATCCCCAGCACCTCCCCCACTAAGCAAAGTTAAATAGAGTTAAAAGGTAAAATCATAGATTGTTTCAATAGGTACAGGATGGGCATCTGGAAGTCTTGGCAACTGTTTGTTGCTTTTGCTGCTTTAAAAATAACTCCTCTCTGCTCCCTGCTCTACTGAGATGTGAGTAAGAAGCAGGAAGATGTGAGCGGAGTTGGCTGCAATGTAACTGTTCAGGATCTAGCAGGGATTTGTTTGAAGAGAACTTTGGTTGGGTTTCGGATTTTGTTTGTTTCTTTCTTTTGTTTTTAATTCACACACTTAATTATGCATTTTATGGTGGCATTCTCATAAACACAATGATTTTACTGATGCTCCATGTCTACTGCCCTCTCCATGCCTTCCCCACTCCCTGATTATCCCCTTCCCCTCCTCAGTAGTTTCCTCTCTGCTCACATAAAGTTTGTTAGCTTCATGCACCCCCCCAACTCCTTAAGATCTCCATATCCCCTGTCATGCCATGGTGCCCTTTCGGGTTTATGACCTTTACTCCCCTCACACACACACATGCACAAACACGTGCGCACACACACACACACACACACATGCATTAAAAATTAAAATCTAGGATCTGTATATCAGAGGGAGTTCAGTTCCTAGCAGAGCTCAACATTGTTATGCGCCAAGTTATTCTCACTGCTGTTTTCTCTGATTACAGCTAATTTTGAAAATCTCTCATTAGGCAAGTTAGCTCTGGTAATTTTTTTCTTTATGCTGAGTGTTTGGATTTATTGCACATTATAAATGCATTTTAAACTTGTAATTACCATACCATACTTTGAGAGGTCTCTGAATCTCTTCCCTTTAAAAAAAAAAAAGAAAAAGAAAGTCTTGCAATTTCTTACTAATTCTTTTGACCTACCAAACCCACATTGACAACTTTAGACATATTTATATATCTACATACTTCCCTTGGTGCAGTTGTTGAATAGAAATTTATCATCTTGTTATAATCCTACTCATGTTTTTGCCTCATGGTTAGAGATTTAAGAAACATCTTACTCTGTGTAGGTGTCAAGGTGCTGGAGTTGTTAGTCTATAGACTGCACAACTGCCCTACTCACAGGGAAATGCTTCCCTAGAGCCTACCTCTGTGTTCAATGGTAGATGGAAATCTGGGTTCATTACTTAAATAAGAAACAAACTTATCTACATCATGTTTCTTCACTGGCATATAGAGCTCTTTTAATTAAAGAATAAAACATACATTAAGTTTCCCCATGTGTTATTCATCACTGACTCTAAGTTCACTTATAGTTTTCTGTTTAATATCCATATAACTAACCTAACAATGACTATAGTTTTTCTAGTAAGTCTTAATTTTGTGCAAAATAAAGTCTTAGTTTTCAGGTTGGCTTAACAAGCTGTAGACTAGAGGTTTTGGGTATACATCGACAGTCAGATAGGACCAAACTTTATGAATTACGATTTCCACTCTTATGCACATGCTAATTTAAAGCAATTCTGACTCTGGCCTGTAAGAGTACACACACAGTTATTTATTGACTTATTTATAGTGGTGTGGGTTAGAGTTGGCATTGATCTGAAATCTATTACTAGAAGAACATGATGATATCTGGGAGGTGAATACCGTGGGATAAGAGACAATGGTCACAGTGTGAACACAGCAACTTGAGTTCCCTTACAGCATCATCCTTGGGGAATTAAGTAAAATTAGCGAGATCTACAACACAGCATCATTTGAGTATATTTTTAAAGTAGATATACATAAAGCACCATACATTTTGCAAGAAGCCATACAAGCAAAGCCAGATTTGGTGGGTTGATTCTAATGCATGCCTGAGGTGCAATGGCAGATGAGAAAAGAATACGGGGGTACCATGGGTAATGGAGAGAGCCCGAGAAAGAGAGGCCTCAAAGAAACTAGTGTTGGTGCCTAACATGCTGAAAATGACTAGTCCAACCCTATGATCTAAAATAAAGGAGATTCATGAAGACTCTATGGGCTGGGGAGACAGCTCAATGGGTTCACAAATTGATGTGCAAATATAAAGACCTGATTTTGGATCTCCACCTCCCACATGAAAACCTGGCCTGACAGCACGCACCTGAAATTCTAGATGAAGATGAGAAGGAAGTGTGAGTAGGAGAGGACTGGAAGATCCCTGGGACTTTCAGGCCAGCCAGTCTAGCAAAAATGGTGAGCCCTAGGCTCAGTGAGGATTCAGTCTCAAAAATTAAGGTAGAAAATGATAAAGAAAGATATTCAAAATCAACCCTTGGACTCCACAGGTACACTCATGTGTGCACACTCATATACAAACACACACACGTGCACATGTACAATTTTTATAAAGGACCTTGAACATATTTTTGTTTGTTTTCAAGATCTTTATTTTATGTGTAGAAGTGTTTGCACGCATGTAGCACGTGCACCTTGTGTGTGCTTCTGCCCTCAGAAGCCAGAAGGTGTTAGATCCTCTGGGGCTGGAGTTACAGATGGTTGAGAGCTATCAGATGGGTTCTAGAAATCTACCCTGGATCTTCTGAGTTGTCTCTTGGAGCCCTGAACACATTCTTCACTATTAAATTTCTAAAAGGTAAACTTTTGTATAAATCACCTGACTTCCCCAACCCCTCTTTGGTTCCCAGCTCCCGCAGTCCCTCAGTGTCCAGCTGTGCAAACAGGATCAGGAGACAGCAGAGTATTTGCCATCCCTTAAACAGTCATGGGAGTGGTGGGGAAGGGAGTCACCAAAGCTGAACGATTAAAAGCACAGGTCACTTGTAGAATGGGCCATCAGGATGCTACACATGAAGATGTTAGGACAGCAGAGGTTCTGGCTCCCTAAATAACAGCCTATAATACTCCCACGCCATTTAATTCACCTCCCATGATTTTCTGTATCTACATATGGGGAAATTAGTAAGTGAAAAGACAATTTTATGCTTTGCAATATTCAGTAGGACAAAAAGCCAGAGTATAACACATGTAGCATGTTCCTCCCTCAAGGACACGTCTCACTTCAACGGTTACAAGACATCTGCTGAGCAGTAGGTGACAGAAATGGATGCAGTTTTCAATGTTTGGAGTAAACTTATTACTGTAACTAAAACGCCCAAAGACTTTATTTACTATAAATAGTAGTAGACAGCAGAATGATTGAGGGAATATGAGTAAAACAGTATAAGTATGTCTAAAATCATCCATGTGCTTTTGGTAGACAAAAAGTGTGACTATGAATTTTGAAATGAATTATGTACAATTTTCTTTCTTCGTTGTCTCTGTTAGAGTAGCCACAGAGAAATGAGAGATGAGAGAAAAGTTTAAAGGGTCTTACCAAAAAATGTGTTACTTTAAATCCAAATCTTTATTCCAAATGTAAAGGCAGTGGCTTTCCACTGTCAAAGGTCTCTGCCCTGCTTCCAGTGTAAATGCCATCGGAATGACTGTGTCAAAATTCCACATAGGAAGAGAGGCAGGAGCTGATGCAGAAGATTTGGAGGAGTGCTCCTTACAGGCTTGCTCCTGTGGCGTGTGCCTTACTTCATGTTCTGTTGCTGTGAGAAGACACCATGACACAAGAAATTCTTGCAAAAGAAAGGATTTGACTGCAGCTTCAGAAGCTTAGTCCACACATCACAGCAGGAGGCATGGTGACCTGCAGACAGGCATGGTGCTAGAGTAGCTGAGAACTTTGCATCCTGGTCCTCAGGCAGCAGGTAGAGAGACCAACACTGGGCCTGGCACCGGCTTTTGAAACCTCAAAGCACAGCCCCAATGACACACTTTCTGCAGCAAGGCCACGCCTCCTCCAATAAGGTCACGCCTCCTAATCTTTCTAATCCTTTCCAACAGTTCCACTCCCTGCTGACCAAGCATTCAAATAGATGAGCCTATGGGTGCCATTCTCATTCAAACCACCACCACCTGCTGAGCCTACTTTAATATAAAACCCAGGACCACCAGCCCAGGGGTGTCCGCACCCATAATAAGCTACTCTCCCCCCACCCCCATCACTAATTAAGAAAATACTCTTAAGGCTTGTCTACTTACAGCCTGATCTTAGGAGGCATTTCTTCAATTAAGACTCCCTCCTCTCAGATGACTATAGTTTATATCAAATTGACATAAAACCAGACAGCGTGGGGTCTCATAAACATTAAATAAGGCAATGCATGTAAAGCATGTGCAATGACCCTGGTTATCAGTACATGTTCATTACACACTAGTTATTACTGTTATAACCTGAAGACAGGTGAGATGATGTGTACTAAGAAATTCTGTCAAGAGCCACCTAATGACCACAGGCTGGAAGTGTACGTTCCCAGATAGAACAAGAGCAAATTACTGTCTGTACTGGTGGCTTCTGCTATTCCTCATATTTGCCACCAGATGACAGCAGTTGACAACAGGAAAGACAGCTCAGGTCCAAGAGAAGAATCCTCCCTTCCTCTGAAGCACTGAGAGTGTCTTTTCACAATGTCTATGAAGCGCATGTGTGTCGGGGGGTGGCTGTTGAAGAGCTGTTGCCTTTCCCCTCTGGAACTTGGTGGAGAGAGACAGCTTTCCTCACTTAGCATCAGGTCGAACAGATCTGTGACAAATGGCAAATGAACAGGAAACACATTATTTATTTATTTAACAAAGTTACATGTCGTGAAGGGCGTCAGAAATGAAGGCTCAGACATGCAGGGAAATTGTACATGTTTGTGCTAAGCTGGTAAAAAGCAACACATAGGTATAGGGAAGCTTCACAAGGAGAAAATGGTGAGAGCTGATGGTAAGAATGGGGACAGAAAGGCACCGTAGTTCTGATAGTTTCTTCCTACTGTGGTCCTTCACCTGGACACCTACAGGACACCTACAGACCTTCTAAAGAGAAGAAGAAAGCATTGACCATTCTGGTTTTTCCATTTTACCTCAGAGGTGAGGGGTTCTAGTTTCTGTGACTGGTCTACAGAAAGAGAAATTCTGATATCTACTGTCCACTCAGAGGGAAAAAAAGCAGACAAGGAAGAAGGGGGGACAAAGCAAGCTCCTCAGACCCTGCTCACCCCACCCTCAAAGTACTGGGCATGCCAAAGCTCCCGCTTTGGATTGTTGTGTTAGAGAACCCTCTCAAAACATAAGCCGCTACAAGGATTTCAACACAGACCGCATCAATAATGTGTATGTTCTTACGAGGCACTTTGATGTAATACCACCAAAGAGAGGTTAACATTACAGGATTTATCCTAAAACTAGATTTTTCACCATGGGTATGTCCATCAGAAGAGGCAATTCTTCACAAAATATTATCCCACACATTTGTAAAAAGAAATAAAGTCCAGAGAACAGTCTTGAATGATTGAGGCTTATGTTTGGTTGACTTTAATTAATTTTAATTTAGTGTTATATCTGTCATTAAAATGAAAACACACAGCGCAAAATTTCCTGTCTTATCATTTTTATCTGCTCAGTTCACCTCAACTGTACAGCAGACCTTTTGAGCCTCATCTTGCTAATTGAGACTCTCCCTCATTAAACAGCAGCTTCCCATGTCCTGTCTTCATGGCTCCTGTCGGCAGCCATCAGTGAAGCCTTTAGAGGAGCCCTGAAGAGCAAGCAGCAAGCTTCATACTGAACAGAGGGTTGCGTCCATCTGGTGTGACCCCAAGAAAAAGAATGCTCATCTTTCCGTCTTAAAGGATGCTGCCAGTGATTGTATGCAGCCCATACAATAGCAAGGGAGCAGAGAGGGTCCTGTGGAATGCTGCCACAGAGACCTGAAAAGACATAACCTAACCTCCTGAGTTCTTAAATCCTGTAGGTCTGAGATCCGCCTCAGGGCAGCTGACTGCCCAAACTAGAAGTTTCCTGAGAGTGAGAGATTAGAATAAGAAAAGCAAGGTTCAAATTCTGTCTCTGCCATTTGTCACTCTTTTACTTAGATTCCCTTAACTTCTCTAAATCTTACTCCATGGAGATGGAAGCAATCGCACTTTCCTGAGAGAAACATGAATGGGGATGAACTTTAACCAGTGAGCACTCCAACATGTTAGCCACCACTAATACTGTAAATAACGAACTGTTACCATTACACAGATAGGCCAGGTTCTGAGGATACAGCCAAGAACGGAATAAAGATGTCAGTCCACAGATCTCAGATACAGACAAGGGAACAGACGTATTACGAATGTAAAGAATACAGTGTAACCGAAAGCCTGTGGGCTTCCACCAGATGGATCTCAAAACAGTGTGAGGAGAACGCAAATGCTCAACTTGGAATTAAAACACGGTAAGCATGGCTGACATGGAATGTCTACCAGACAGACAATTACTCACTGTGTCTTGGATGTCAGAAACTGAATGTAACTAGTGTTATCATGTTATAGTGTTACAAAAACAGGGTGTGGTGCTCCCAAGTCAATGTATGCAACGTGCCAAGCTCGCTTTGTAAGTATTAAGTGTATAAATTATTCGCTTTTCATAATACCACGCAAGAGTTGCTGTGACTCTCCTACTTACAGATTGAAAACAAAAACAAAAACTGGTTTCTCCCTTCTCTGTCTATCAACACACTGTGGTGGACACTGCCCTTGTTCCTCTTCTGTTTTTAAATGTAATATCTTATTAGTTCCTTAAGATTTTATATGATGTATTTTGTTTGTTTGTTTTTGTTTTTCAAGACAGGGTTTCTCTGTGTAACAGCTCTGGCTGTCCTGGAACTCACTTTATATGCCAGGTTGGCTTCGAACTCACAGATATCCACCTGCCTCTGCTTCCCAAGCACTGGGATTAAAGGCGTGTGCCGCCAAGCCCAGCTTATATGATTTATTTTGAGCATACTCACCCTCCATTCCTCCCAGATTCATCTTCCACCATTTTCCACCTTTTCATCCCCTCAAAGCCTCAAGTCCTTTCTTTTTTTTTTAAATCAACTCACGCAGTCCAATTTGTGTGGCCATACATTCATATTCAAATCATGGAACAATCCATTGGCATGTGGTCACCTTACCAGAGGCACCCTTAAGATAAAATGACTCCCTCCCCCAGAAGCCATCAATGGTCCATAGCTCAGCACTTTGTGGTGGGGGCTCATGAGCCTCTCCCTGCTCCATTCCAGAATGTCAGTGTCTTGATCTCATGTAAGCAGCAACATCTCTGTGAATTCACAGGTGCAATGGTCCAGTCCTATCCAGAAAACCATCACTCTGGTTCTTCCCAAGCTCTAACCTTCTTCCTTGATGTTCCGTGAACCTTGGTAGTAGGGGTTATGATACAGATGTCCCATTTGTGATCATTGTTCTCTGAAATTTGATGAGTTTTGAGTTTCTTACCAACCATGGCCTTCTATTCAAATAAAGAATCTGAGAGCTGCACTAATCTATGGGTATGTAGATACAATTTTAGAGGGTAGTTTGATACTATGTCTATTATATACTTCATTAGTAGTAGGTTCACCCCTGAGAGCTGTGAGCTCCCAGCCATGAATTCTTGGCCAGATTGACATTCCTAGGAATGCATTTCCTCATGCAGAATGGCCCTTAATCAGAAAACAGTTAGTTATCCCCATAACATGCATGCCATTATTGCCTTTATGGGCATAACATAGCATGTCATATTGGTCACTATGATAGTTCACAGAGCTCATAGTTTGGTTAAGACCATTGATGACTCCCTTACCACCACGACCACCACAGCATACTCAGTTCCTTCCAATACTACAAAAGCTAGTCAGCAGTGAGGAGTTTTCCTGGTCAGAACCAGCTTGGTTTCTCCATGTCCTGTGATCGAAGTATGTGGTTGTCTTCAACACTGAACAAGTTCCTATGACCAACCAAGAGCAGTGGCAACAGCCTATGTGGTTTTGAGGGTCTCTTAGACCGTCCTGACAACCTTGGGGATGGTATCCTACATCTGGCATTGGGCTTTGAATTAGACCCTTCTAGGAGCATTATACACCCTGTATAGGGGAACCCCAATTAAACTCCATTATATGAATGAATAATTAAATGTATCGCCACTTCAAATGTGGGATGCATCTCTTAAAGATACACAAGAGAAGAAGAAAAGTCTGGCTGGAAAGAGGCAGGTGTTGAGGCATACTCTAGGGGAGCCAAGTTCTTTCTTCGCACCTGCCACGACAATGGGGGCCTTGTTGACTTTGCTCCTGGTCCCAGCATACCGGAGAGTACAGGATGAATTATTAATACCATTGGCAGTCAAACAGCAGCATGGTGGATGTTCTTGGGAGACTTCAGGCCCACATACAGAGTGAGGGTCTCTTCTTACAGGTTTCAGAGGAAGAGGGAGGTTTCAGGCCACTCAGTTGATAAGTAGTCTGGGCTGTCCCTAATTCCAGGTACCAGGGAGGGAAAAAGACAGTCCTGCATTCTAGGGAAAGAATGTGTGACCCTGACATCATATTAATGGAGAATATCCTACTGTGTATAATCTTCTGTGTCTTCAAGTCTGGTACACAGGCCTATAAACTTTCTTGAGGGGATAATTCTGGCTCCTGCCTTTCTTCTGAAATCCAGGCACCTGGGGAAGTTGTTACAGAGTCATAGGCTCCTGGTAGGGGCTTAAGAGGAAGAGGCCACAGTGGTTTAGTTCGCCTCCGGCCTCCAAGCCAAACACTAATTGAATTCGTTTTCCTCAGTACCCATTTTACTTCAGTTTCCCCTTCAGCATCAGGCTCTAAAGTGTTTTGCATTCATCTGCAGCTTCGTGAAGAACGGTGGAGCACAGCTTACCAAGAAGGTCCCCAGAGCCTCAGAAGACTGTTGTTGTTGTTGTTTGCTTGTTCTTTGGTTTATGGAGACAAGGGTTTCTCTGTGCAGCCCTGTCTGTCCTAGAACTCACTCTGTAGATCAGGCTGGCCTTGAACTCACAGAGATCCACCTACCTCCACCTCCCAAGTGCTAAGATTAAAGCTGTGTACTACCATTGCCTAGTACATTGTGCCACCATGTCCGTTATTATGACTGAGAACACACTCAGTAAATCATGACCTCCAGGCCCTTGCCTTGTTGTCTGTACTGGCAAGACCAACAAAGGAAATGGGAAAAAAATTGGTGGGTGGATAGATGGATAAGTGGGTGGGCAGACAGACAGATGATAGCTATAGATAGATGATAGATAGATAGATAGATAGATAGATAGATAGATAGATAGATAGATAGA
>PVIU01014078.1:0-51800 GCA_004026605.1 Ondatra zibethicus | reverse complement strand
GAACCTCCTGGAAGTTGGAAGCAAACAGGATCATCAAGCAAAAGTTGGAAGCCAGGGGTGGGGATAGAGGTGGGAGGTAGGGGAGCAGGGGAAGGGGAGAGGGGGAAGGAGAAGGGAGAAGGACTGGGGAGAGCTTGGGGGAGTGGGAGGGTGAAGATGGAAGAAAGGTGGACATTGGAGAAGGGAATAAGATATCTACGTTAAGAGAATCATTTTGGGTTGGCAAGATACTTGGCCCTGGGGATCACAGGTGTCCACCGGCATGTCCCCAGCTAGGTATTCAGGCAGCAGAGGAGAGGGTGCCAGAACTAGCCTTGTACCATAGTCACATTGATGATTATCTTGATTACCATTATAGAAATTTCATCCGATGGATGGAGATAGAGACAGAGACCCACATTCACATCAGAGCAATGGATTGAGCCCCCAAGGTGCAAGGTGAAGAGCAGAAGGTGGGAGAAGATGAGTAGGAAGTTAGGACCCTGAGGGGCTGGTCTACCTACTGAGACAGTGTGCCTGAACTAATGGGAGCGCACCAATCCACTTGGACTGGGACTGAATGAGCATATGATCAAACCAGACTCTCTGAATGTGGCGGCGAAAGTTGGCAGATGGAGAACCCATCAACAATGACACCAGGACCTATCTCTTCTGCATGTATTAACTTTTTGAGAACCGAGTCTTTTTGAATGCACTCCTTCCTAGGCCGGGAGTGATGGGGGTGGGCCTTGGACTTCCAACAGGCCAGGGCACCATGCCCTCTTTCAAGGAAGAAGGGGGAGGGAGGAGGGGTGGGGGTAGTGGGAGGGGACCGGGAGAAGGGGAAGAAAGGTAAAAATTTTATTTCTTTAATTATGTTTTTGAATGGAAAAAATAAAACAAAACAATGTATGGAAAAAAAATAAAATAAAATAAAAAAAACCCCATCAGACAGTAAAACACATTTTACCACATTATCTCTGTCCTTGAAAGAATTGCTTTCATTGTGGCCAACTTTGCATAATGTTCTTTGCCTCAATTGAAGTTCGATACAAGAGTTATTAGTTTGATAGTGTTTTCTTTATGTTGGAAGATTTCCCCAGCCCTAACCCCACCCCCTCGATATTCTCTGATTAGAAGATCTAGGGAACAAATATTTCTTTCTCTTAAGAAAAAGCTTTGTCTTCACACCTGTCTATTGTCAATTAATAAGAAATTCAAAACTCTCTGTATTTCTATTTTTCTTTAATACCAGAAAACCTAAAATCAAATCATTTTCCATTGTTATTTTGCTTTTTGCATACCCTAGGAAATGCAATTTATTTAATAAGGGTGTAAAATGAATCTGTTTTGCAACATATAATACAATGCACTTCAATAATCTGAGTTAGTAATTTCTTAAAACATAAGATATATTATCTAATAGGAAATAAATTCATTTATTTGGGGACTAAGACTTAACTACAAATTATTGTAGCTTTCCAGTGATGTGTTATAAGAAACAAACAAAAACTCAAATTGTACTATTTTTCTCCACAATAAAAATTTACATGCTATGCATACTGCAAATTGATTTGTAAATAATTGGCCAGGTATAAAGTGAAGTTGAACAAAAGTGTAAAATGTGCTACATATTCAGGGTAAGTCAAAACCATTTCAGTAAGTGTGTGATTAAAGCTGTGGTGCATGGTGATTCACAGGTTAGCAATTTAACAAGGCAAAGTAACTCAATAGGTGATGTTCCACATTAGCCATACATCTTGAAATTAGAGAATACACTGGCTGCCTTAGATATGTTCTTCCTCAATCCCTGTCTATCCTCACCACAGGATGCTGTAATAATGGACTTCAACCTATTCAGTTAGTGTGTCTTCACTTATAAGTACTATTCAGAAGATCCCACACATGGGGATATGACTTGGCAGCTAAGATCTCTTCCTGTCTCTACAGAGAACTCAGGTTTTGTTTCTAGAACCTACATGGTAACTCACAAGTAACTGATTGCTACTACAGTTGCAGGAAATCTGATGCCCTCTTTGGCATCAATAGGCACCAGGCATTCACATATTGTACAAATGTGCATCCAGGCAAAACACTCATAGACATAAAATAAAAGTACATGAATCTTGAAACCCCTACAAATAGTTCTTATTGAATTATAACTTAAGATTATTAACAAGTAAGATACCTGAAATATTCTTTCTTCATGGTGGCTATTATGAAAATGAAGTTAGAAGAAAAAAGTGAAAGCATTTACATTAAAAAGAACTATGTAGTTCAGGCACCTTCTCCTCCACTGCCCAGGTTCCTAGCTTGGGACATCCCCGTGGACACCTGGAAACCCCTCTAGAGCGAACCCCAAAATGGCTCCCTTAATTAAGATATCTTCTTCCCTGCTCCCATATCCACCCTTCCTCCATCTCAACCATCCCACTCCCCCAAGCTCTCCCCAACCCTCCCCTTCTCCCTTCTCTCTCCACCTCTCCCCTTCCCTCCCTTCCCCCCCCCATACTCCCAACTTTTGCCTGGCAATCTTGTCTGCTTCCAATTTCCAGGAAGATTTATATATGCTTTTCTTTGGGTTCACCTTATTACTTAGCTTCTCTAGGATCATGAACTATAGGCTCAATGTCTTTTGTTTATGGCTAGAATCCACCATATTCATATTTTTGGGTCTGGGTTATCTCACTCAGGATAGCGTTTTCTATTTCCATCCATTTGCATGCAAAATTCAAGATGTCATTGTTTTTTTACCACTGAGTAGTACTGTAATGTGTTATAGTGGGAAGACAGCTCTGAAACTTAAAATCCTACATAAAAGAAAAACCAATTAGTCACTTTTACCTATAAGTCACCAGGAGACTCTGTGATTGGACTTCAATGATAATTGTGTGGAAAGATAATATATGCAGAAGTCAGACATGAAACTGAGAAATGTAGGATTTGTCAGAAGTCTTTGTAAGGAGAACTCATACACCCCTGTCTACTCTCTATGAGATGTAAATCTGGAAGATCTTTTGAACCTGGACACCTTGGTAAATGAGGCTACAGAAATTTGAAGAGTGATATTGAGCTACTTAGCAAATAACATAGCACTCACCATTTCTTCTAGCAAAGCTTTCCACCATCTTCTGTTCATAGAACTCATTTTGAAAACAAAATGTGTATGGTTTGCTTTAATTTTTATTCTAAAAACAGAATAGTTTTAAGAAATGATTATATGGCATATAAGAATCATGATAATTGATGGGTTAATGGTGGTTGGTAGGTTATGGTGCAGAGCAAGGAAGAAGAGGTAAGGTTATGCTGTTTTTGTGTTACAATTAGCTTAGTAAAGTCATGTCAACTAAAATATTTGTAGTAAACAATTAGGAAACACTTAAAAATCAGAAAGTATAGCAATATGAATTACAAGCTAACTTTCTTTCTTAAAAGAAGCAAAAATGTAATCATTTCTTGCTGGATTGAAACACCTTTCCATTTGGGTAACTTATTCTTTAATTCTTATTTTTCTAACCTGATTGAATGAGTCACTCAGGTCTATTTACTTGTGTATTTCACTAGTAGTGTCTCCCCAATATCCATTATAGGACCTACAGCAGAGAACTGGTTAATGTTGTTAAATTTTTCCTGGAGTGGAAAAGCCACTAAATGTGTGATAACTCATTGCCCAAAGTGCTGGCGTGTTGTGACTGGCTAGGATTGTGCATCATTAGTTACCAGGCTTTTGGTCCACTGACAGGTTGTCTTGGCCAATTTTGCTTATTCGTTGTGAGTTTCCATGCACTGCTTGTGCTTGTACACAAGCCCTGCCTCATCTTACCCCCCACTTTTTAAAAATTGGGTGACCTAGTGGGAGTTATGGATTTTCATAACCCCACCTGGGGGACCCCCCAGCATTTTGGGATGTGCCTGTCTGAGGTTGGCCTGCCAGACAGGCTGCTACCTGTCTTTGACTACCAGTCCTCAAAGGGATGGATCCTTGGGAGGTCCCAAGAAGTCAGAAGCAAGGGGAGACTTTTCGGAGAACTAGGGCTTTAAATGGTCTCCTGTATTTGTGCTAGCCAAGCATGGACTACCTCCCTTGGAGGTTTTGGTACAGTGACCTCCATAGCCATTAACACCTAGAGTGTTGCCTTGTTCACCTACTGTTGTCAGGATCTTAGCTGCAGGAGACACTTAAGCAGAATTATTAGAGCCACCACCAGCCCTCCCAAAAGACACTATGCAACAAGTTTAGGGGTGTATAGCAAGGATTTTACGTGATGATATACTTGGATGAAGAATGTAGTATGTACACCCAACAGATGGACCCAGGCTGAGTTAAGTTGTACAGAATTAACAAACTTTTGGTCCCAATAAGCTACCTCTTAGTTGCAGTCTGGCCAAGGACATGTTAGAAACTCAATATGGAATTAAGCAAAGGGACTGAAATCGTGGATCATAATTGGGCCTTACCAAATAGCGAAAAGTTTGTATTTATCATCTAATAAATGATTTCGTTGTTGTAAATTTATAATGGCCATATGAAGTGAGCATTAATTAACTGTTGTGTGCTGAGGGCTGCAGCTAATTGTTCTATGGCTGTATTGAAGGCATTGGCCATGGCTCCTGTTTGAATAAGAGAGGCCATAGTGACTGCTCCTCCAGTTACTGCCAGCAAGATGGCTGCAGGCAATTGCTGTAGTTATTCCAAAGTCTCTCTTTATTCTAGTGGGACTCATAAGCTCTACCTTGTGATAATGGGTAACACCGGTGACAGGCACCCATAAGAATGTGGGAATACATATGAGGACCACATCAGAGGCTTTCTTAGGATTCCAGCAGGCATCCGGCATGCAGAGGCTTGCTCTGTACTTTATATCTGCTGTACTAGCATTGGTTAGTAAAGGGAAGAAGGGGAGCTTGACATAGACAGGCATGCCTTTGAAAGTAAATTTGGTTTTGGGTTATTTGGACAGAGTCCTCAAATGATTTATTTCCCTTAAAGGTTCCATTATGGTAATTACCTCCTTGTAAGAATAGGAGGGGCCTAACTAAAGTCTATGCGAGCATGATTTCCACAGAGGGGTTGATTGCCAAACATGGGCCTATTGACCTGAGCATAATTTCTGTAGGAAAATTTGTAAGGGCTTATCGAATCATTAGCCCAGGGTGTTCTCATCCAAATGAATAAATTTTTTTCCCTAACAAACAGCCAGATATGAGAAATACAATGATCCCAGAATATGGGCAGTTCAATTATTGTAGGGTAGTAGCATTAGCATAGAAAGTTGTCTGGTATGTTTTCCTGGTCTGTGTTTGGGTGAATATCTCGACTCAGCACCCATATTGGTTTGGTTTGGTTCTGTGGAAACACACAAGCATAACCTCACCCTCTTGTTAACAGGGGGGGTGGGGCGGGTGGTTGCCAGATCTTACTTTGGGGAGGGAAGGCTAGTGTTTATAAGCAGGGCTAAGGCCCTCCTCATCAAGGCCAAGGTGTGTTTTTTTGTTTTTTGTTTTTTTGGAGAGGACCTCTGCCAAGGCTTGGTGAGGATCCTTTCCATTTTCTGAGGAGACCTTGGCCAGCACTCGTTTTCAGGAGCAGTTTATTCTTTCCATAATAGCCTGGCCTTGGGGATTACAGGGAATTCCTGTTGACTGCTTGATTTTCCAGCTCTGTAAGAAGTCCTTAAAAGTTTGAGAGGCATAAACTGAACCATCGTCAGTTTTATTGCCCAGGGTACCCCATAACCAACATGATTATTTTTAGTGCCTTGATAGCTTATAAGGCCTTCTCTCCTTTTTGGCCAAAGTGTACACAAAGGAGGAATGGGTGTCAGTAATTGCATGCATATATTTAAGCTTGCCAAGGGGGACATAATGAGTGACAACCGTCTGCCAAAGTGCATTGGGAACCAATCCTCTGGGGTTTTTGCCTGTATTATTCAGAGGTTCCAATGGGGCCAATGGGCCACATGTAGTGCAATTTCTAGTTAAATGTTTACAGCTGGGCATGGGTAAATGAGGTAAAAACTTTCCGTCCTGGGAAGGGAGGGGCACCATTCATGATGAGTCCCAGGAGGAGCCTGTGAGGAGGGGCAGCAAAGAAGAAAGCGGCCAGAAGACACAGGGTGAGCAGCAACAACTGCATCTCCCTCTCTGTGCTCAGCTCCAGGATCAAGCTAGTGAAGTAGCTGCTGTCTGAGGAGAACTTCCAATCCCAGAAGGAAAGGGGATTCAACTACAGTCAAATGGCCAAAGCCTTTCTGTGGTTTGAGAGACCAGCTACTGCCCTAATGGCCTTAAATAGGTGGTCACATAACTAGATTAGTTGAGAAGAGAGACTAGGAGAGGAAGTCCAACAGTCCACACTCTGAAGAGCGGTTGGGACTCCTCATAAAGCAAGAGAGACTTCAGACAATCTTGGAGAGTGGCCCTGGGCAAAAGTCACCAGTTACTCTCAGGCCGCCAGGGAGTCCTCAGAAGGACAAGGATGGAAGGGTACGGGAAAGTAGTATTCACGGACTCAGTGTGTTGCTTATAGTGAGGGATTTGTGCACTTTGTTAAGTCATGGCTGTATGCGCTCACAGTGTCTCTGGGCCAAAAGGACCTGTCGGTGGGTTCTTTATCGGTTCTACCTCCTGGGTGGTCAGCCTTATGTGGAGGTACTGGGATGAACAGAGTCATGATGGTGAGCTCCTAACCAAGATGACAAACAAGTACTAATATATGTGAAATATAGACATATATGTATATTTATGGAAAATATGTGTGAATGCATAATTAGTATAAATCTGAGAATATATAAAGTATGTGCCCATTTTTCTATAGTATCATAGGTGGTAACAATTTTCTCTATACTTTCATAGATTTTTCAAAATCATTTCTTCTAACAAAAAGGAATTTTTTATGATTCTTTTATGCATTAATTATTTTGAGAAAGATAAATATATATTTTCCCTAAGAGGCCCATTGTGGTGGTTTAAATAAAAGCGGCCACTGTAGGCTCATATTTCGAATGGTCATCAGTTAACGGAGATTTTTGAGAAAGACTGTGAAGCATTTCCTTGTTTGATGAGGTTTGTTAGTAGGGGTGAACTTTTAGGTTTGAAAGGCTCATGACATTCCCAGTTTGCTGTCTCTCTGCCCTGTGTTTATGAAACAGAATGTGAGTTCTCAGCCACTGTTCCAGCGCCACACCTGCTTTTCTGCCACCATTGCTTCTTACCATGACAGTCATGGGCTCTAACTCTCTGGGACCAAATGACCCAAATTAAACACTTTCTTTTATCAATTTCCTTGTCATAGTTTCATATCATAGCAATAGAAAGGCAATTAAGACACACACTACTGTAGTTTTATGTTGAGGACCTCTCTTCTTTCAGTTAAGTTGCAGCATAATCAAGTTATACCACATGAGCCTAAAGATAGTCAGGTTCCACACCACTATCCGTGACCTCCAGATTCTCCTCTGCTGCAAAAGGACCTGTGGAAGAGCTTTGGAGAATGTTTTGTGACACTAACAACTCACCTACCTATTCAGTAGCAGAATTAGTGCTCTGATATCAAGCAGTATTCCAGAAGCAATATTTTCATTTTTAAATGGTGCTTCTTCTGGGACATCAGGATGTGCTTTTATGAGAACTGGATTTGACATTCATCTTCACACTGAAAATTTTAAACACATGGTTTTCCTGTATTCTTATAAGTTTCTACAAGCTTATCTCAAGAAGCTATGAAGTTGAAGAAAATTAACAAATATGTTCACATTATACCTACACCTAAAGCTTGAGGAACATGAAGTGAGTAGGTGGACAAATGAATGGGAAAGCCAAATAATCTATGTCTAAATATTTAAGTTACTTATTAAGTTAGAAATTGAGATAATTCATTCTTAGATGTTTTTTGTTCACTTTGACAAAAATTATGTATAAAACTATGCTTTTATGTAAATGACATTAGAAGAATAGGAAAGATAATTGATTTTAATCAATGCAGGCAACACTGAAAATTTTATTGCTGATCTGGCAAAATTTGGGCAAATTATAGAATAAAAACACAAAATTTACAAATTGTATTTGAAAATTTTTGTTTTAATTTAACCAAAACCATAAAATACTATATATTAATTTTACTAAAAATAATGAACACTTATAATATAAATTGTCCTAGTAGTCAGCATTCAGATTTTCAATACTTATTGATCAAATATAAATTAAATATCAGTAGTTTAAAGATCAATATAGTAATGTGATGTGGTACTCCCCTCTGTATTCTAGGAATATGTTTTATTGCCATTGATTAATAAAGACACTGCTTTTGGCCAATGGCTTAACAGAATATGTCCAGAATGGAAGAGGTATGTATATAGAGAGAGTCGGTGGATTTAGAGGGAAGCCATGGAGCTGCAGCAGGAGACAGATGCTGGATACCAGATGGAACCTTACCGGTAGGCCACAACCAGGTGGTGATATACAAATTGATAGAAAGGGGTTAATTTAAGATGTAAGAGCTAGCTAAGAATATGCTAGAGTCATTGGCCAAGTAGTGTTGCAATTAATATAGTTTCATTGTGATTATTTCGGGTCTGGGCGGCCAGGAAACAAATGAGCAGCCTCTAACTACAATAACACTATTACATACTGCTTCTCAGATGCAATCTTGCAAAGTTTGTTCTGATTGTAAGTATTTTCTGTAGAATTTGAAAGGGTGAAAATCAATGCAAGGAAACTTTGTGCTACTTTTTATTCACATGCACTTCAAAATTTTATATTTTACTCTGGATAAACACTACTTAATAGGATATGTATGTATTTATATATACATATATAATACATATATTATATATAATAATATATTAGTAGGTTATTGCTCCTAATAACATTAATGAGAAAGAACTTTTTTGAGATTTCCTCTTTACTTAGGCAAGGAGTTGTTTAGTTGTACACTGAAATTATAATACTAGGTTCAGATAATTTAATTAAGAAGGTAAACACATTTTGGTATTATAAAGGGTTTACTTTTTTAGCATATAGTTTTTCACTACCAGGCTTTATAGTCAGTTTTTCTTCTGGTGCTTATTAAAATATTTTCTTATTCTATTATACACATCTGGAGAATATGATTTCCACCACTGTAATGGGGTATTATGGGTTTCTTAAGTGATTTTCTCCTACTAAGCCTAATTTAGAGGATTATATTTAAGCTTGCATGCAGAACTTACTGATGAAACTAAAATTCTGCATGGTCCTCTCTCTCCTATTTCTTATTCTTTTCTTATTAAGCAGAGAAGGTAATTAACAGGGAAATCAATGACTAGAAAATATACTGCTTTATAAAAGAGGTTTATAAAAGAGGACCATTCCTTTGGTCTTGCCTGAATCTTGTAGTCAGTGTGTTTTCTGAACCCTCAAATTTTCTATTTTCTTTTGAGAACTTCATATTGTCCTTAAAAATATCAGCAACAGTATTCCTAATAAGAAACTCTACAATATTGTAGTGTTAACTAGAAGGAAGTTTTAAAAGCTGATCTCAGTGACATTGTACCTAATACTCATAGGGGTCACCAGTTAAGTAACTCAATTACTTCCTTTACTATGACAGCAAATAATTGGTTTGGCATTCACTTTCCTGCACTGACTGAATTTGTCCCACCATTATGATGATATGTCAATTTATGAAAAAAATCAAATTGGTTGATGTACAGTCAAAAATTCAACTTGAAGCTTAAGGCTGAAGCATGTGGACGGAGTGAACTCTGTGAGAGTGACTGCACAACCTATGATGTTGTCTCATCCCATCCCAAAAACTGGCAATCTGCTTTTAAAGACTGTTCTGGGTGCCTAGCGTATTTTATTATTTTTTCTTTTGCTTTTTCTAAAATTTATTTAATTTTTTTTAAAGAAAACAAACTATCTTTTTCATTTTACATACCAATCCCAATTCCCACTCCCTCCACTCCTCCCATTCTCTCCACCTACCCCCACATCCCACCCCCTATCCACTCCTCAGAGAGGGTAAAGCCCATCACTTTGGGGAAGGTTCAAAGCCCTTCCTGCTATATGTAGGCTGAGCAAGGTATCCATCCAAAGAGAATAAGTTCCCAAAAAGCCAATACAAGCAGTAGGGATAAATGCTGATGCAACTGCCACTGACCCTGCAGTTTGGACCTATGCTTGTTCCTTCCCTGTCTGGCTGGAGTTGCTGAGCTCCCATGAGCTCAGGTAAACTGTTTCAGTGGGTGTACTCATCATGGTCTTGTCCTCTTTGCTCATATTCTCACTTCTCCCACTCTTCAATTGGACTTTGGGAGCTCAGTCCTGTGCTCCGCTGCAGCTCTCTGCCTCAGTTTCCATCAGTTGCTGAATGAAGGTCCTATGGTGATATTTAAGATATTTATCAGTCTGACTACAGGACAAGGCCAGTTAAGGCACCCTTTCCTCTGTTGCTTAGGGTCTTAGCTGGGATCATCCTTGTGGATTCCTGGGAATTTCTTTAGTGCCAGGCTTCTTGCTATCCCCATAATGGCTCTCTTAATTAAACTATCTCATTCCTTGCTCTCATCTTTGTCCTTCTTCCATCTCGACTATCCCATTCCTTCAAGCTCCCCTCTCCCCTTCTCTTCCCTTTCCAAGCTCTCTTCTCCCCCCACCTTCATGCTCCAAAGTTTGTCAGGCAATCTTGTCTATTTCCCCTTTTCTGGTGGATCTATGTATGTTTTTCTTAGGGTTCACCTTGTTATTTAGCTTCTTTAGGATCATGAAATATAGTCTCAATATCCTTTGCTTTACAGCTAGTATCCACTTATGAGTGAGTACATACCATGTTCATCCTTCTTTCTTGGTTTGGGTTACCTCACTTAGGATATTTCTTTCTAGTTCCACCTGTTTGCATGCAAATTTCACTATATCATTGTTTCTTGTTTTTTTTTTAACCACTGAATAGTACTCTAATGTGTAAATGTGCCACATTTTCTTTATCCATTTTTCAGTTGAAGGGCATCTAGGTTGCTTCCAGGTTCTGGCTATTACAAATAATGCTGCTATGAACAGAGTTGAACAAATGTCCTTGTAGTATGATTAAGCATCTTTTGGGTATGTGCCCAAGAGTGGTATTGCTGGGTCCAAATGTAGGTTGATTCCCAATTTTCTGATAAACTGCCATACTGATTTCCAAAATGGTTGTACAAGTTTGCATTCCTACCAGCAATGGAGAGTGTTCCCCTTACTCCACATTCTCTCCAGCATAAGCTATCATTGGAGTTTTCATTATTAGGCATTCTAACTGGTGTAAGATAGTATCTCAGAGTTGTTTTGATTTGCATTTCCCTGATGGCTAAGGATGTTGAACAAGTGTCTTTTGTCCACTTAAGATTCTTCTGTTGAGAATTCTCTGTACTTCATTTCTTAAATTGGGTTATTTGGAATTTTGATTTCTAATTTATTGAGTTCTTTATATATTTTGGAGATCAGTCCTCTGTCTGATGTGGGGTTGGTAAAGATTTTTTCCCATTCAGTAGGCTGCCTTCTTGTCTTATTGACTGTGTCCTTTGCTTTACAGAAGTGTCTCCATTTCAGGAGGTCCAATGTATTTATTGTTGCTCTCAGTGTCTGTGCTACTGGTGTTATATTTAGGAAGTGATCTTCTGTGCCCAAGCATTGAAGGCTAATTCCAACTTTCTCTTTTATGAGGTTCAGTGTGGTCGGATTTATATTGGGGTCTTTAATCCATTTGAACTTGAGTTTTGTGCATGGGGATAGATATGGATCAATTTGCATTCTTCTATATGTTGACATACAGTTATGCCAGCACCATTTGTTGAAGAAGCTTTCTTTTTTCCATTGTATAATTTTAACTTTTTTGTCAAAATTCAGGCATTCATAGGTGTGTGGATTAACATTCTGGTCTTTGATTCAATTCCATTGGTCAACCTGTCTGTTTTTATGCCAATACCAAGCTGTTTTCATTATTGTAGCTCTATACTAGAACTAGATGTCAGGGATGGTGATGCTTCCAGAAGTTCCTTTATTGTACAGGATTGTTTAAGCTATCCTGGGTTTTTGTTTTTTCGCATGAAGTTGATTATTGTTCTTTCAAGGTCTGTGAATAATTGTGTTGTTATTTTGATGGAGATTGCATTGATTCTATAGATTGCTTTTGGTAGGTTTGCCATTTTTATTATGTTGATACTACCTATCCAAGAACATGGGGAATCTTTCCATTTTCTGATATCTTCTTCAATTTCTTTCTTAAAAAATTTAAAGTTCTGATTGAACAGGTCTTTTCCTTCTTTGGTTAGTGTTGTCCCAGGATATTTTATGTTATTTGTGGCTATTGTTAAGGGTGATATTTCTCTGATTTCTTTCTCAGCTTGTTTTCATTTGTATATAGGAGGACCACTGATTTTTTGAGTTGATCTTGTATCCTGCCACATTAATGAAGGTATTTATCAGCTGTATAAGTTCCCTAGCAGAGATTTTGGGATCACTTATGTATACTATCATCTGAAAATAACAAAAGTTTGACTTCTTCCTTTCCAATTTGAATCACCTTGATCTCCTTTTGTTGTCTTATTGCTCTAGCCCGAACTTTAAGAACTATGTTGAATAGATATGGAGAGAGTGGACAGCCTTGTCTTGTTCCTGATTTTCATAGAATTGGTTTAAGTTTCTCTCTATTTGATTTGATGCTGACGGTCATCTTGCTGTGTATTGCTTTATTGTGTTTAGATATGTTCCTTGTATCCCTGATCTCTTCAAGACCTTTGTCATGAAGGGGTGCTAGATTTTATTGAATGATTTTTCAGCATCTAATGAGATGACCATATGTTTTTCCTTTCAGTTATTTTTATATGGTGGATTACACTGATAGTTTTTTGTATGTTGAATTATTCCTGTATCTCTGTGATAAAGCTGACTTGATCATCGTGGATGATTTTTTGATGTGCTCTTAGATTCGATTTGCCAGTATTTTATAGATTACTTTTGCATCTTTATTCATGAGTGAGATTGGTCTGTAATTCTCTTTCTTGGTTGATTCTTTGCGTGGTTTCAGTATCAGGGTAAATGTAGCCTCATAAAAAGAGTTTGGCAATGTTTGTTCTAATTCTATTAGGTGGAACATTTTGAGGAGTATAGGTATTAGCTCTTCTTTGAAGTTCTGGTAGAAGTCTGCACTGAAACCATCCAGCCCTGGGTTTTTTATGGTTAGGAGGCTTTTGATGACTGCTTCTATTTCCTTGCAGGTTAAAGGTCTATTTACATTGTTCACATGGTTTTGATTTAATTTTGCTATATGGTAACTAAACAGAAAATTGTCCATTTCTTTTACATTTTCCAAATATGTGGAGTACAAGTTTCTGTAGTATGTCCTAATGATTCTCTGGATTTCCACAGTGTCTGTTGTTATGTTCCCTTTTTTATTTCTGATTTTGATAATTTGGATGTTCTCTCTCTGCCTTTTGATTAGTTTGGATATGGATTTGTCTATCTTGTTGATTTTCTGAAAGAACAAGCTCTTTGTTTCACTGAGCCTTTGTATTGTTTTCTTTGTTTTCATTTTATTGATTTCAGCCTTTAATTTGATTATTTTCTGTCTTCTACTTCTCCTGGGTAAGTCTGCTTCTTTTTGTTCTAGAGCTTTCAGGAATGCTGTTAATTCACTAGTGTGAACTTTCTTCACTTTCTTTATGTAGGCACTTAGTGCCACAAACTTTCCTCTTAGGAATACTTTCATAGTGTTCCATAGGTTTTGGTACATTGCACATCGATTTTCATTGATTTCTAAGAAGTCTTTATTTTTCTGTCTTTATTTCTTCCTTGACCCAGCGATGGTTCAATAGTGCTCTTTTAAATTTCCATGGTTTTGTAGGCTTTCTGTCCTTAGTGTTGTTGTTAAATTCTAACTTTAAACCATGGTGATCCAATAAGATACAGGGGGTTACTCCCATTTTTTTTTTATCTGTTGAGGTTTCCTTGGTTGCCAAGTATATGGTCAATTTTAGTGAACGTTACATGAAGTGCTGAGAAGAAGGTATATTCTTTTGTGCTTGGGTGGAATATTCTGTAGATTGATATCTGTAGATAGACTCAATGGTTGAGTCATGATATCTGTTAGTTCTCTTATTTCTCTGTTAATTTTCCATCTTACAGACCTGTCCATTGGGGAGAGTGGGGCGTTGAAGTCTCCTACTCTTAGTGTGTGGGGTTTGTTGTGTGATTTAAGCTTTAATAATGTTTCTTTTACATATGTGGGTGCTCTTCTATTTGGGGCATAGATGTTCAGTATTGAGACTTCATCTTGATGGATTGTTCCATTGTGTGTATAAAGTTTCCTTCTCCATCTCTTCTGATTGATTTTAGTTTGAAGTCTATTTTGTTACAGATTAGGATAGCTACACCCACTTGTTTCTTAGATACATTTGTTTGGAAAATCTTTTACCTACACTTTACTTTGTAGTAATGCTAGTCTTTGAGGTTGAGCTGTGTTTCTTTTATACAGCAGTAAGATGGATACTGCTTTTGTATCCATTCTCTTAGCCTGTGTCTTTTTATAGGTGAATTGAGTCCATTGATATAAGAGATATTAATGACCAGTAATTGTTAATTCCTGTTATTTTCCAGTGTGTGTTTCCCTTTTTTGTGCTTTGCTGGTATGAGTTTATCTGTTGTCTGTGTTCTTGTGGGTGAAGTTAGCTTTCTTAGTTGGAGTTTTTCTTCTAGTACTTTCTGTAGGACTCGATTTGTGGATATGCATTATTTAAATATGGTTTTGTCATGGAATATCTTATTTTTTTCCATTGATGGTGACTGAAATCTTTGCTGTGTATAGTAGACTAGGCTTGCATCAGTGGTCTCTTAGTATCTGCAGCACATCTGTTTAGGACCTTTTGGCTTTCATGGTTTCCATTGAGAAGTAGGGTGTAATTCTCACAGGTCTACCTTTTTATGTTATTTGACTTTTTGCTTTGCAGCTCTTAATGTTCTTTCTTCATTCTGAATGTTTTGCATTTTTGATTATTATATGGAAAGGGCACTTTTTTTGGATCCAGTATATTTGGTGTTCTGTAAGCTTCTTGTACCTTCATCGGGATATCCTCCTTTAGATTGGGAAAGTTTTCTTCTATGATTTTGTTAAATACATTTTCTGTGCCTTTGAGCTGGAGTTCTTCTGCTTCTTCAGTCCCTATTATTCTTAGGTTTGGTCTTTTCATGGTATCCCAGATTTCCTGGATGCTTTATGTTAAGAATTTGTTGGATTTAATGTTTTCTTTCACCAATTAATCTATTTTCTTTATAGTATTGTGGTGTAGGAGGGTCTTCTGTTTGTGTATTGCTTTCATTGGTTAAATAAAGAGACTGCCTTGGCCTTTTGATAGGGAAGCCCTTAGGTGGGTGGAGTAGACAGAATGGAATTCTGGGATAGAGAAGGCAGAGTAAGGGAGAGCTGCCTGCCATGAAACCTGCCAGGTCAGACACACTGAATCTTTCTGGGTAAGCCATGACTCGGGGTGACACACAGATTATTAGAAATGGGTTAAACGAATATGTGAGAGTTAGGCAATAAGAGGCTAGAGCTAATGGGCCAGGCAGTATTTAAATAAACACAGTTTCTGTGTAATTATTTCTAGTATAAGCTAACTGGGTGTCGGGAATGCAGCCCGCTCCTCCCTACTACAGTATCGTCAATACCTGAGATTCTCTCTTTCATGTCTTCTACTTTGTTGGTCATGCTTGCCTCCATAGTTTCCATTCCTTTACCCAGATTTTCCATATCCAGAATTCCCTCAGTTTGTATTTTCTTTACTGCCTCTATTTCAGTCTTAAGGTCTTGAACTGTTTACTTCACCTGTTTGTTTTTTCTTGCTTTTCTTTGAGAGATTTATTAATTTCTTCCAAGTTTTGTTTGTCTTTTCCTACATTTCTTTAAGGGAATTTTTCATTTCCTCTTTAAAGGTCTCCATCATTTTCATAAGGTTACATTTAAAATTGTTTTCTTCTGCTTCTTCTGGGTTATGACAATCAAGTCTTCCTGTTGTATGACCACTGGGTTCTGGTGTTACCATATTGATTTTTAGGTTCTTGCATTGGTGCTTACCTATCTCTTCCTTCAGTTGAGGCCAGCAGTGTCTTTGTCTTTTTGTCCATTCCTTGCAGTGGCTGTCTGTGTATTTGGGGACTGTTCTTGCTGTACTCTGTATTGTCACTATTTGTGTCTCAGGGAGCCACTGAGGTCTCTATTGGCCCTCTCTCTCAGCCTGCTATCTTGGTCCACTCTGTGTAGGTACAGCTTGTGCTTCAGAGTTCCTCTATTTGTTCTCTCTCTTGGTCCTCTCTATGTAGTTGCTGCTTGTGTTTCTGAGTTCTTCTGAGGTTGCAGGGGAAAGGGGTTGGAGAGTTTGGGGGTAAAGTAAGACTGGTAGCTTTCTGGGACTGATGGATGGGATGGGGATATTGGAGCAGCCTACCCGCAGAAAACTCACCTGCTGGCTGGCTAGAGAAGCTGAGGCAGGTGGGAGAGCGGACAGGGTTTTGGGCTCTGGCATGGAGGGCCTACAGAGTAGGATGTCCTGCCAGGTTGCTAATCACTCACCTCTTGGTTGTCGCTGTGTAGTAGCAGGCTGTGTTTCAGAGTTCTACTGTGGTTGCAGGGGAGGGGGAGTTAGGAGGGTCTGGGTGTGGAGGGGGACTTGTAGCTTGCAGGATCCAATGGGTGGGATGGAGGTATTGGAGGAGCCTACCTGCAGGAAACTTACCTGCTGGCTGACTATAGAAGCTGAGGCAGGTAGGGAAGGGGTCTGGGGTTTTGCCCCCAGTATGGAGGGCCTATAGAGTGCTGAATATCTGGTCACTTACCTCTTGGTCCTCTCTGTATAGTATTAGGCTGTGTTTCAGAGTTCCACTGAGGTTGTAGGGAGATAGATGGGTTTGGGGGTGGAGTGGGTCTTGTAGCTTGCAGGGTCTGATGGATGGGATGGGGGTATTGGAGCAACCTACCTCCATGAAGCTCACCTGCTGGCTGGCCAGAGAAGCAAAGGCAGATAGGGCAGGGCCTGGGGTTTTGTTCCAGTATGGAGGGCCTAGAGAGTAGGGTGTCCTGTCAGGTGGCTGATCACTCACCTCTTGGTCTTCCTGTTGTGTTTTTTAAACACCTGTCCACATCTGTTGAACCCTAGCTTTCAAAACAGCTAATGTTCATTTTTGAGGTATTGGATTGGTTTATTTCACTTTTATATTCTTCAGATATCTGTATTTAGCTTTGTTTGTCATAAACATAAATATGACAATCACATGTATATTCTTCAACACACATTATAAATACAAACATAGTTTTTAAGGGTTTGCTTCATTTAAAAATAATTTATTAAAATGCTTCTCTTATTGATTATAAAAATATGAAGAAAAGAACAGATTGCATGTTGATAATTATAATGTGAGTAACATTAGTTGAGTTGATATTTGTCACTTATGAACTTAATAAGGTACAGAGATATTAAACAACTTATTTGCATTAGTCTGTTACAGCTGCTACAACAAAATTCTGGATTTGGTGACTTAAACAAACAAACAAACAAAAAACAGATAGGAGGACAAATTGAATTGAATCCAAGACCCAGATCCAATCTACACATGATATGGGAAGTCCTTCTGTATTTGTGTTGCTTTATTGGTTAATAAATAAAGCTGTTTTAGCAGTGGCTTAGCAGAATAGAGCTAAGTGGGATATCTAAACTGAATGCTGGGAGAAAGAAAGCAGAGTCAAAGAGAAGCCATATAGCTGCCACCAGAGACAGATGCATTAGAACCTTGCCGGTAGGCCATGAGCCTTATAATAAAATATAAAATAATGGAAATGGATTAATTTAAGATATAAGAGCTAGCTAGCAATATGCTTAAGTTATTGGCCAAACAGTAGTGCAAATAATATAGTTTCTGAGCAATTATTTTATAATCTGGGCAGCTGGGAACAAACAAGTGGCCTCCTACTACATGCACACCTACAAATACCTGATCATTTGACAAAGAAGCAAAAAATATAAAATGGAAAAAAGAAAGCATATTTAACAAACGGTGCTGGCATAACTGGATATCAACATGTAGAAGAATGAAATAGATCCATATTTATCACCATGCAGAAAAGTCAAGTTCAAATGGATCAAAGACTTCAATATAAAACCAACCGCACTGAACCTCATAGAAGAGAAAGTGGAAAGTACACTTGAACATATTGGCACAAGAGACTACTTCCTAAATATAACTCCAGTAGCACAGACACTGAGAGCAACAATTAATAAATGGGACCTCCTGAAACTGAGATGCCTCTGTAAAGCAAAGGACATAGTCAACAAGAAAAAACAACAGCCTACAGAATGGGAAAAGATCTTCAGATTGGACAGAGGGCTGATCTACAAAGTGTTGAAAGAATTCAATAAATTGGTCATCAAAAGAACAAATAATCCAATAAAAAATGCAGTACAGACCTAAACAGAGAACTCTCAACAGAAGAATCTAAAATGCCTGAAAGACACTTAAGGAAATTCTCAACATCCTTAGGCAACAATGAAATGCAAATCAAACAACTCTACTATTCCATCCTACACTTGTCAGAATAGCCAAGATCAAAAACACTGATGACAGCTTATGTAGGAGAGGATATGAGGTAAAAGGAATACTTCTCTATTGCTGGGGGGAGTGTAAGCTTGTACAGCTGCTTTGGAAATCAGTATGGTGATTTCTCAGAAAATTAGGAAGCAACCTACCTCAAGACCCAGCAATACCACTTTTGGGTTTACACCTAAAGGATGCTCAATCATACCACAAGGACATTTGCTCAACTATGTCCATAGCAGCATTATTTGTAATAGCCAGAACCTAGAAACAACCTAGATGCCCCTCAACTAAAGAATGGATAAAGAAAATATGGCACATTTACACATTAGAGTATTATTCAATGGTGAAAAATACAATGATAGTATGAAATTTGCATGCAAACAGATGGAACTAGAAAAAAAAAACATCCTGAGTGAGGTAACCCAAACCCAGAAAGACAAATATAATATGTACTCACTCATAAGTGACTTTTTGACATAAAGCAAAGAAAAACCATCCTATAATTTACAACCCCATAGAACCTATACAAGAAAGAGGACCCTAAGAGAGACTTACATGGATCTAATCTACATGGGAAGTAGAAAAAGACATGAACTCCTGAGTATATTGGGAGTGTGGCAATCATAGAAGAGGGTAGAAGAAGGTAAAAAAGAAATGTATGCTTTCTTATTTGTAATAGCCAGAACCTGGAAACAACCTAGATGCCCCTCAATGGAAGAATGGATAAAGAAAGTGTGGCACATCTACACATTAAAGTACTACTCAGCGGTAAAAAACAATGACATCTTGAATTTTGCATGCAAATGGAGGAAATAGAAAATACTATCCTGAGTGAGATAACCCAGACCCAAAAATATGAATATGGTATGTACTCACTCATTAGTGGATTCTAGCCATAAACAAAGGACATTGAGCCTAAAGTTTGTGATCCTAAAGAAGCTAAGTAATAAGGTGAACCCAAAGAAAAACATATGTAGATCCTCCTTGAAATTGGAAGTAGACAAGATCACCAGGCAGAAGTTGGGAGCATGGGGGTGGGGAGTATAGAAGGAAGATGAGAGGGAGAGAGAGAGGGGAGGAGGGGATGGTTGGGGAGAACTTGGGGGAGTGGGATGGTTGAGATGGAGGAAGGATGGATATGGGAGCAGGGAAGGAGATTTCTTAATTGAGGGAGCCATTTTGGGGTTGGCAAGAGGCTTGGCTCTAGAGGGGTTCCCAGGAGTCCACAGGGATGACCCCAGCTAGGACCCTGGGCAGTGGAGGAGAGGGTGCTTGAACTGGCATTATCCCTTAGACTGATGATTATCTTGAATATCACCATAGGACCTTCCTCTGGCAATGGATGGAGTCAGAGACAAAGACCCACATTGGAGCACTGGACTGAGCTCCCAAGGTCCAGTTGAAGAGCAGAAGGAGGGAGAATATGAGCAAGGAAGTCAGGACCATGAGGGGTTGGTTCTCCCACTGAGACAGTGTGCCTGAGCTAATGGGAGCTCACCAACTTCAGCTGGACTGGTACTGAAGAGCATGGGATCAAACTGAACCCTCTGAATGTGATTGTTGGGGCAGACTGAGGGGCCAACGATAATGGCCCTGGGATTTGTCTCTACTGCATGTACTGGCTTTTTGGGATCCTAGTCTATTTGGATGCACACCTTCCTAAGCCTGGATGTAGGAGGCAGAGCCTTGGACTTCACACAGGGCAGGGTACCCTGCCCTCTCTTAGGACTGCAGGGGGTGGGGGGAGAGGGTGTGGGGGATCAGGAGGGAAGTGGGAGGAGGGGAGGAAGTGGAAATTTTGATTGGTATTATTTATAAAATAATAAAAAAATAAAATAAAAAGAATTGTATGCTTTCAACATTCTAGAGGCAAGAATTTTAAGATAAAATTTCCAGCTGATCTGTTTGTGGTGAAATGTGTCATACTAGCTTACACACAGTTGACTTTTTGCTTGATTTTATAGACTCTGATGTAATGATGTGTGGGGAGGGGAAAAGTAGGATCAGACTCTCTGGTGTTTCTATTTATAGGTGCAATAGACCCTGAGCAGGTTCGGTCCAAGCTCTATGCCCATGACCTCATTTAGCCTAGCTCACTCTCTTCGCAGTTCTATCTCTGAATGTAGCCATTTTGGGGCTAGATATTTTATATATAATTCTCTAAAACCTACTCAGCTAAATCATTATAGGCTCATGGTGCAAACAACAGAAGCCCTTAGAGCTCCAGTTCTTAGCCATACTCATGAAACTCTTACTGAGTGCCTTATAACAAGCTTCTACTGGCTATTAAGTGGATGAACAACTAATGAATGCACTATGAAAGCACCATTACGCATATGTGCTGTCATGTCCCTTTCTAGTTTAACTATCCTAAAAGTGCAATTCAATTTTCAAACTTTTCCAGTTTGTTTGTTTCATAAACAGAGTCATAAAAGAATTTAATCAGCCTCCACGGTTAGAGAGATGACTCTGTAGTCAAGAACCCTTACTGCTCTTGCGGAGAACCAGAGTTTAGCTTCTAGGAGATGGGCTCACAGTGACCTGTAACTTTAGCATCAGGGATTCTGATGCTCTACTCTAGTGTTTAGAGGTACCTGGATCCCTGAAACACACACATATACTCATAAATAAAAAATAAAATGTTTTAAAAATATTTATCTAATATCTAAAATATTGTATATCTCCTTTGCATCTAAAGATTATAGATATAAGAGTTTTCAGTGTGGTAAATATTTCCTGGTAGTTCCTTAGATTCCTTATAACTGTCTTTATTGAAAAACTGCACTTCTGTTTATAGAGTTTTTCCATCTTAAAAGCCTATTCATTTTTATAGTGTGATACATATTGGTTTTCTCATTTGTCCTATATTGATATTGGAAAAGCTTAAGAGTCAATGACTAATAACGGTTTAGTTAAAACAATTCGTATTTCATGCTCTATTAAGATCAGCTAACTTCATACTCTTCAGTGATTTTGAACTTCCTAATTTTGTAACACATTTTTTATTATAAGTGATATTAACATTAATTCTATAAGGAGAGTTAAATCATGTAAATCAGCTAAAACCTCTATATATCTTTAAGATCATTTTATTATATTATGAGAAATTATCACATGGTACTAGAGAAAGTACTGTGATTGCATTTCATCCAAAATTTGGCAAACAAGGTGTTACTAGAAATGGATTTATTATTTTAAAATTTAAATTGTAGAAGTTACAAATACTCCTATTACAGGCATATTGAAAATTTTCCATAGCTGTCTGTAAAATGTGAACTTTGGAGTATTTAGAAGCTACTGTTAAAGAAATGTATCCCCAAAGTTGGTTTGACTGCCATGGTATGCATGTGTACTTTTAAGCATTTGTTGAAGACATGTGTTGAGTATTAAGCTTGAAGTACTGCTATAGTCACCCAGCTAGATTATCATCCCCAAAGACACCACAAGTTTCTTGCTTGAGGTTGTTTTGCATCTCCATCCCCAAAATCGATGTGTTATGTTAAAAACAATAGTCTACCCTTATTCCCAAGGACCCTATAAGTTCCTTGCTTGAGGACACTCTGTCTGTACCTCCAGCCCTGATATAGCACCCTGAATTAGTATTTGACAATAAGTATAAGGCAATAATCAATGAAGGGTGCCTTGAGGGTACTTTTTATGCATTTACTTGTGGAAGAATTTACAGGCATAAAGATAATGCATTTCAGAATTGCTGGGACATTAGCAGTGACATCACCTGGACCTGTTATTGTTAAAAAACAAGATTCCATGTCCTACTCCAAGAGTCAGAATCTCTGAGTGAAGCCCAAGAAAACTTCTTTATCGATATCACTTGGAGATTGCTTGAAACTCTTGCCTTGGAGAATGTTTTGCAGCAAGCTTTTCTTTATGTTCCATACTTTCTAGCCCCAAACCTACTTCTAATTTTACTCGCCAAGGACATACTCTTTACTCAGTCTTAAAACATTATTATCTTTATGTTCCCTGGGGACATGCTATCAAACAGTCTTTAACTTGTAAATTTGATAACTTATTTGGGTTCTCCTTGAAATTTCTTCCAACTTCATAAGTAGCTATTAAAATACTGATCATCTCTAAGCAACAGATCAAATACTAAATCTTCCATGTGGGCTTGCATGACATTGCTTGTGGTGAGATGTGAGCAAATGTGTCTTACCCAGATTGGGAACCCATGCTCGTCCAAAGTAATGATAACACCAAGTTCAATTTATTGGGTTACTTACAGGAGTTTGGATCAGGTGTCACTTACAGGAATATTGTTTTGTAATATTAATTTAAATATGTAAAGTTGTGTTACATTTGTTTAAGTAGCAGAATATTATTTTAACTGTGTAAAGGTGTGTTACATTTTTGTACTCTATTTGTTAAACAATGTAAGGATGTGTTATATTTGCTTATGCTGCATTTGTTTAATTATAAAAAGATGCATTGCTGTTTCACCTTGCCTGCCTAAGGTGCTGGATTGATTTAATAAAAAGCTGAATGGTCAATAACTAGGCAGGAGAAAATAGGCCAGGCTAGTGGGTAGAACAAATAAACAGGAAGAGAAATCTAGGCTCAAAAAGAACAAGAGAGAGAAGGAAGACAGAACAAAGGAGAAAAGAGGAACATACCTGGGACAAGAAGCCAGGCAGCCACCAGCCAGCCAGATATGAGAAGTTGTGAAAATAAGATACAAAGAAAGAGAGAAAAAAGGAAAGAAAGAAAAAAAAGAAAGAAAGAAAGGTAAACACCTCTAAGACAAAATGTAGATAAAGAGAAACAGATTAAAGTAAGAGTTAAATTAAGACTGAACATTCAGAACTAATAAGTGTTGTGGAATAATCTTTTTGTACACTGTGAAGAAGTTTCACTCAGATTGGTTTAATAAAAAGCTAAACATCCAATAGCTAGGTAGGATTTTAGGGGCAGAGAGAATGCTGGGAAGAAGATGGGGTCACCATCGGGCAAAGAACAAACAGACATGTAGAAAAAGAGGTAAAAGCCACCAGTCATGCAGCAACATAAGGCCTGAACTAGGGCCTCTGAATACAGGTGACAATGGTGTGGTTTGGGCAGTGTATGGAGCCACTGACAGTGAGACCAAGATCTAATGCTAATACATGAATTGACTCTGTGGAGCCCATTCTCTATGGAGAGATACCTTGCTCAGCCTAGGGGATGTGCTTGGTCCTACCTCAGTGAAGTGATGGGATAGACTTAGTTGACTTCCTAGGGGAGACCTTACCCATCTGGGGAGTAGATTTGGGGTGGGCTGAGGGAAAAGTAGGGAAGTGGGAGGAAAGGAAGGATGGGAAATTGGTATTTACTTGTAAAAAAAATTAAAATAAAAAACAAAAAAGAAATGGGTTTTAAGTTATAAGCTAGTTAAAAACAAGCCTAAGCTATCAGACAAGCTTTTGTTAATTAATAAGAAGTCATTTATTTGGGAGATGGCTGTTGGGACAGATAAAAACTCTCAACAAATAAGTCTCCATATCATGATTTGAGAGATGGTTGGTGGCCCGAAGGGAAAAAAAAACCCTGGTACATGTTTATGTTCCAATGCAAGGCCCCAATTATCACATAGGGCCTGAGAAAGCTAAGAAACAAAAACCAACCAAACAAAAATGGATATGGTTCCTTTAAGAGGCACTGTTATACAACAAGCCCCTGATCAGCTTACACATTAAGTAGAAATGGCAAGCTAAGTAAAAATACCTGCAGCAGTGTGAGCACTGGCATTCTAGATCTAAGGTGGCTGAATGCATTTCCCTATTGAATGAACTTCTGTACAGGTTCTTGAGCTTAAGGCTTGTCTCTCCTAGACTTTAAGAGGGAGCAGAGTCTGTCACAAAGCAACAGTGGGGGACTAAGTGATAACAGTTTAAGGTTTTGCTCATGCAAACAAAAAGGCTAGAGATATGCAGCAAAACAGGTTCAGGTGGAAAAATCCTCTAGACAGATTATATTGTGTTTAAAAATTTGCATAGGCCTAACAAAGAAAAGAAAATGGGTATAGACAATCATAGGAAAAAGTAAATGGTTTATAAATAATAAAAAAGAATAAGCCACTTAGAGATGGGAAATAAACAGGGATTTTGATCCTGTATATTGTGTTGACTTTGAATTTTTTTGAATGATGATGAGTAAATGGCTGAGAGACATAGGACTGTAAGAGGGACTACTGAAATAAACCAACCTAGATACTTTAGGAATGCCTTAAGTTTAAAATGGAAGTCAGAAAATTTATTGCATTGGGGAATTGGTTTTGCTTTTGCTTCCACAGGAAACAAAAGGCTGTGGTCTCATTCAAGATAGAGATCAGGTTTGAGTAGGAAAGATTCCCTGAAAATCCAGGCTATAGACATAAATAAATAAAGCTAGAAAACCTACATGACAGTACAAGGGACCAGATACCAGGAAAATAGATGACTCCAGTGTTCCAGGCTCTCAGAATGCTTCTGATGCAGTTTCCTAAGAATTTTGCATCCAGAACAGCTTCATGGCTGCTAGGTGAGATGGTCCAGCCTTGCAAACTATTTTGACCAGTACTTTTGACCAATGCTTTCCCGTTGCACAGAGACTAGATAACAAATGTTATGGGTGGTTTACGCAGGGCTGGATAATTATCTCAATGTTTTCAGGTTCTCCAAAGATGCCTTCATTCCAAGACAACAAGAAGTGGTCTAGAGAACACAATGCCCATATTCCCAAAAGGTGGGACAGGTAGTTTTTGGTCATTCAGTGATTTATGGATGTTTGAAATCATTTATGTTGATATAGCAATTCAACAATAGACAACTATTCACCTCAAATATTTTACATTGGTACCAATTTTGATATATTGATACAAATTTAAAGTTACTTTTACTATCCTGTATGTATATTTCTACTTTTGGCTGGGGAATTGAACTTATGCTGTTTATTTAAAACTGTAATGTATAACTGAGAAATGCAAGTTAGTAGTTACTCATCTATAACATCAAACTTGTAATCATATTAGGTATGTTTGTAAGGTTAAACAGATGTATTTTAGATAGACTTCTGCTCTTCAAATGCTGCAAAAAGGTACAAAATATGGTACTTAAGATGTTTAATAACCTAAGGCTTATGACAGTGAGACACGTCTGCTCCTGGCAACACCAATCTACTTCATAAAAGGATGATGGGTTTTGAAGGACCTCCATATGGAGTTTGCTTTCATTGTGGCAAAGCTAGTCATTCTGGCAAGAAACTGATCTTGACTGCTGAGAGTATTCTGTGCAAACTGACCAAGGATTACATAAAAGAGAAACAATCAAACTTTGGCAAGATAAAGTAGGACAGTCCTTCAAAATTCTTGCTTCATAGAAAAGTCTGCCAGATATTCTGGACCTGTAGCTTGTAAATGGTTGCCCCAACATTGTAGAGGAACCCTGGGTGACTCTCCAGGCAGCCAGATGTCTGTCATTTCTATAGTTATGGAAGTGGCTTTCAGTTCACTTTCTGTTTACTCAGGTAAAGTTATATCCTTCTAGGGTCTTTGATGGAACTGAAGACAGATAATTATAGTTTTCTTTAGTTATAATATAAGGTGAATTAGGTAAAAACTTTTGGACTCATCAAGATAGGATTAATAATGGTTTATTTTTTCTGAATTTACCTGATAAAAACAGACCTAATATTGCAAATGTGATTCTTGATAACTGTTCTTATTATATATAGTCTCACAGTGTTAAAGTTAAAATCTTTCTTTCTGTTATACAAAAAGAGGAAATGTGGAAAATTATGTAAAGATGAGTTACATTTGTTTAAGTTGTGGAATATTATTCTAACTCTGTAATGGTGTGTTACATTCGTTTATGTTGCATTTGTTAAACAATGTAAGGATATGATACACATATTTATATTGCATTTGTTTAATTATGAAAAGATGTGTTGCTGTTTTACCTTGCCTGCCTAAGGTACCTGATTCTAGAGTTTTGGAAGTTGCTTACAATGAACTTATTGTTTACTTAGGTAATATTATATCATTCTGGAATCTTTGATGGAGTTGAAGAATTTATAGTTATATTTATAGTTTTCCTTAGTTATAATAAAAGAAAAAGTAGATATAAATATTGTAACTATAATTCTTTCTTGATAACAGTTTTGTTATATGTAATTTTACTATGTTAAAGTTAAAACCTTCCTTTTTTATTTAAACAGAAAAGTGGAGGTGATGTGGGATTTCCTGCTGTATGCTGTGATTATCATTAATGAATAAAGAAACTTCTTTGGACATATAGCAGGGCAGAACTTAGGTAGGCAGGGAAGATGGAACTGAATGCTGGGAGAAAGAAGGGTGGAGTCAGAGAGAAGCCATGTAGCTGCCAGAGACAGATGCTGGAACTTTAGCCAGTAAGCCACACCATGTGGCAATAAACAGATTACTAGAAATGGGTTAAATTAAGATGTAAGAGTTGGCTAATAAGAAGTTAGAGCTAATGGGGCAAACAGTGATTTAATTAATACAGTTTCTGTTTGATTATTTCAGGGCTAAGCAGCCGGGAACCAATAAGCAGCGCCTTCCTTGCAACACCAAGTGTTTCTTAAATATGGCTGTGACTTAGATTATTTTCTTAGAGCTTATGATATAAAAATGGAAATACATAAACTACCTCACTACATGGAAGGAAGTACCAGGGTTTGTGAATTTAAGAACAGAAATTATGTGCATCATCCAATATCAAACTACAAAGTAAGTTTAGACAAAGGATTCTGTAAGAATTTTAATTTTTTAAAAAAATGATTTCTCATTTAAGTAAAAATTTTGTGAAAAGTAAAAATTTTCCTCTAGCTACAACAGTTAAGGTGTGCCTGTTTTCAATTGGGCATAAAAGGTGAAAATACCCAGTCAGAGAAAAAAATTCTAACACAAACCTCAGGAAAGTTTAATAAGTATTGTAGCTCTCACTTTTTCCCTATAGAGATTCAGCACAATTATTGCTAGAATTTGTCCTAGATTTTTATCCATCTGCTGCAAGAGACAAATACTGCTGTCAGTGGAGTTAATTAAAACTTGTATTAATAAACTACAGTGGAGTAAAATAAGAAGTGACCAATCATTTTCAAACTCTCACTGGAATCAATTGCCTTTATTTTTGAGCATATATAACCCAATGTGACATTGTCCCTTATATCCATTTTTTTTATTTCCTCTGCAAGAAAACTCATTAGCTTATATCCTGATGTTTCCCAGTGTGTCATTCCAAAGAGCTATAAAGATTAACTTTCTATGTCAAATCTAATAACTCTTCCGTGGCTTATAATGTATTTCCATGTACATGACATTTGACCTCAATTTTCTGTTATTATTTCAGAAGTAAGACTCTATCATCTACCTTTTTTTTCCCTCCTCTCCTATATTTATTGGATTCATTAAAAATTCTCAAAATAGGCATTCTATATAAGAAATTCAGCAAGGTTTGTCTTAGAAATAATTCCCTTTGTAAAGTGTGGAGTCCCCAATTAACTGAACTAGATGGTATGTTACTTCATCTATATCAGAATGTCCAAACATCAAAAGTGATAATAATTCCTTGTCAATATCTGGGGCTGTTTACATTATCATCATTTCAGAAAATTGATTTTTTTGTTACTCAGACTTCTCCATCCCACTATTAAGCAATTGCTAGCATTCATAGCAAAAGACTGTGAGTTTCCAGTTGTGAAATGAAATGAAAGGCAAATTGCCATGCCCAAATTCAGTGTTATTACAATCTGGATATACATTCTGCCTTGTCTCCCACCCCAGGATGTCAAAATCAGATTTACAAGGTCCAGATTCCATCCACACTCATTTCTCACTGACACACATTTGCTCATATTTGTGGAGCACAGAGTGAAAATTCAATATATTTTTGTAAAGGAAATGATAATATTGGACTAATTAGCATTTTCATCTTTTCAAACATTTATCATGTCTATGTATTTAAACATTCAATCTTTTCTAGTTATTCTGACACATCTGATAAGTTTTTGTAGACTGTGTTGACTCTGTGTATTCAATTTTAACTGAACAACCTTGTTTACATTACTTATCAATTGTGTCCACTTCTTGACCTACATGGTTGATCCTACTCCCACCTTCATGCACAATTCCACTCATGCAGCATCTGACCTGTGACCCTATTGCTTTCTTCCCTGTAGTATCTTCTTTTTTTTTTTATCACTCTCCCTAAGTTCAGGCCATAGTTCATAAAGCACGAGTTAAAGACACTCTATTGTCCCTGTTTACTCTGTCTCTTTTAGGTAATATCTACACATGCATAATTTATGTGTTTCTGTGCTCTCTCCTCATTAGTTCAGTGTTCTACTCACCTTATCACCACTCACACCTCTGCATGACATAGGAACTACATGTGAGTTGCTCAATAAAAACCTAGCTGTTAGCTGTCCAAGTTCTACTTGAGTATTTTAAGTGAACTTTCTGAAGGTGAAAATATTCTATTTTTGAACATGTGTCATGGTGCCTTGAAAATAGTAAGAAAAAGTATTACAGATCGCTGCTTACTCCTATTTCACTATGAGTACCTCATCAGGCGACTAAGGAAACAGGAAAAGGGGAGAAAAACAGGTTAATGAATGATGCCTATTAAATTTAAAAGGTGCATCAATTCAGTAAGAGTTGATGGGTACAGAGAACCTCCAGATTGAGAGAACAGAGAAGAATAAAGTCACTAATGCTTTCAAATGAAGCAGATAAGTTTTAGTTTAGGCTTCAGGTATAGGTGTTGAGGTTTTTTTTTTTGTTTGTTTGTTTTTTGTTTTTTTAAACAAGAATAGCAAATGGATTGCCCACCTGGGAAATTCCTGAAGGAGGAGAAAGGATTTTGAAACAAGATAAGGTAAATTTTCACTGTAAATGACACAGATATGAGAATACATTCACAACACCAATCTTGTTGAACTTTCTGCTACACTCAGCAAATTGGCTCATCCCAGTGTTTCTCCCAGTTGTTAATGGTTTCCGTTTCCTTCCCTGTCAAAGCCACTTTCAGAAGACAAGATGAGTCATGGTCTCTATCATTATGAATCATTAGTCAATTGTCATGTCAGTTGAACTAGGAATTTTCCAGGCATTGGATATACATCATTGGCTTTTGAGGGACAAATTCAAGCAGAAAAGCAGAGCTGCCATAATGTCTTCAGGCATTATTTATGATTTCAAAGTTAGTGTAGTCATAATCAGCTCAGTCAAGCACAATTTTAACTAGTACTCCAAGCCTCTTGTGTTATTGGTATGAAAATAGCAGCCAGCTATATTCACAAAGTTGATGATAGCTTCAAATGTAATCAGTGTAGAAATGCCAAACTATAAAATTTCAAAAAGGTTATTAAAGCTGAAGTTGCTCCTCTTGTCTCTCAACTTATTCCTGTCCAAATTTATGACTCATTTTTGTTCATTTCACTTGCTGTTGTTCCATCTTTTATTCTATTTCTACAAAAACCCTCCCCAGGACAAACTCACTGATTCATTGATATCTCAGTATACATTTAAATCAAAGTAATGTCTATTCTAAAAACATACACTTGTATACTTACTTTTATCATTATTGAGTAAAATTGTCTGCACATGTGAAATTAGTTGTGCACTAGGGGCCATGTGGAGGCATTTCTTCCTACTAAACAGGAAGGAATATACTTCTAAATCTCAGAAAGAAAACAGCATTCATTTGAACACCAGCTAGAGTGAACAACACCCTTACCTAGTGACACACTGCTGGTGACCATCAAGATGGATAGTCTGAGAAAGTATAAAACCTTAGAACAGAAAATCGAACCACTGCATCTTGTCTCCCATTTGTACAAATCAGTGAAACCTCCAAATATTGTACATTTAACCAAGTCTGAGACCACACCAACAGTTCTTCTCTTAAATGCAGTCGGCAAAATGTGAAGAAAACTTGAATAATAGAAGCTACAATCACAGCATGTCCCTGAATGTAACATATGTCTCAGATTATAGCTGAAGGTAATTTCTGTCCTCTATGTGCCAACTCTTGCTCTACACTAAAGAACTCAGTGTCCTTTCTCCTAAGAGAAGGTACACCTTGGTTTAACCTGGGTATTGATCATAGGATTAATTTGGTGTAATTCTCAGATGAAATGAAGATGAAATACTCAGATATGTAAAAACATAGTTATGGTATTTTCACCTTCAAGATTCTATGACCAGATGGAATTAAATGCCACAGTATTTTAATCAAATACAGTTTACCTCTTTGTTACTCTACACCTGGATATAGCATCTTCCAACCTCATGAAATTATTATCTATCACAAATTGAAAATTAAAATCCAGAGTTTGACCTTAGAATTTAAAAGAAATAAGACTTAACAGTATCTGCATTGTCACAAATACATGTGTATCCACACACACAAATAGATGTACAGGGTACAACCATTATATTGTACACATAAGTCACATGGTGGCAGGCAGATAAAAGGAGTCAACCTAAGCCAGGACCCCTGTGGGTCTGGGTCTGAGTCTAGGACCTCTAAGGAACTAGGCTGAGCCAGGACCTTTGTGGGTCTAGCTGTGAATCTGGGACCTCTGAGGGAGTAGGCAGGAACCAGAGATCTCTGCAGGTCCAGGTGTGAGTCTGGGACCTCAGAGCAAGTAGACTTGAGCCAGGACCTTTGTGGGTGCAGGTGTTGGTCTGGAAAGTCAAAGAAAATAGGCAGGAGTCAGAAACCTCTGCAGGTCCTAGGATGAGTCTGGGACCTCTGAGGGTGCAAGTATGAGCCAGGTCCTCTGTGGGTCTGGGTGAACCTGAGCCTAGGAACTCCAAGGGAGTAGATCAGAGGCAGAGATGGCCAGAGACCTTTGCATGACCAACTCCAAGCCAAGGACCTCTACAGGAATGAAACCAGATCAGGATTTACAGAACCAGGTCAAAGCCAATAACCTACGCCAATGTAAGCCTGAGGCAAGGAACTTCACCTTGGGCTGGAGCCAGCCTGGGACAACAAATTCTACAGGATTGGGACTGAACCAGCTGCCTGGGTCTGAGTGGGCCTGAGGAAGCAAGCTCCACTGAGCAGCAGCAGATTCAGTCCAGGGACATTTACAAAAACAGGTCTGAGCCAACAACCTAGACTAGAGCAGGGCTAAGACAACAAATTCCAAGGGAGTGGAGCAAAGCCTGGGAGCAATGAGCATCCTCCAGGAACATGGAGTGACCAACAGGGGTAACTAGAACTGTGGCACTGACTGTACCACGAGGAACACCCATCTGAGCTTTGGATTCACTGGCCCCTAGAAGATTAATCAACAGAGTCACAGACAGCCCCAACCCACATCTATTAGAGAAAAAAATGAGTAGGAAAGGTAAGAACACATGCAACACCACAAAGAGCAACACAACACCAGTAAAACCTAAAGCCACTACAACACCAAGACTTGAACAACTAAATATAGATGAAGCAGGAGAGAATGACCTAAAAACTAACTTCAGCAGAATGTTTGAAACTCTTAAAGAGGAAACGAGAAATTCACTCAAAGAAATGGAGGAAAAGACAAACAAAAAATTGGAAGACATCAGCAAATACCTTAAAAAAAACAAGAAAAAACAATCAAACATATGAAAGAATCTATTCAAGACTTGAAAACTGAAATAGAGACAATAAAGAAAACACAAGCTGAGGGAATTATAGAAACAGAAATCATGAGAAAAATTATCAGGAACCACAAAAGCAAGCATCAACAGCAGAATACAAGAGATGGAAGAAAGGATCTAAAGCACTGAAGATACAAGAGAGGAAATAGGCTCATCAGCCAAAGAAAAGATTAAATCTAACAAAAGCTTAACCCAAAATATCCAGGAAAAATGGGGCACCATGGAAAGACCAAACCTAATAATAATAGGTATAGAAGAAGGAGAAGAAATTCAACTCATAAGCACAGAAAATATATTTAACAATATCATAGAAGAAAACTTTCCCAACCTAAAGAATGATATGCCTATGAAGATACAAGAAGCTTACAGAACACCAAATAGACTGGATCCAAAAAAAGTCCCCTCACTACATAATAATCAAAATACTAAACATACAGAGTAAAGAAAGAATATTAAGAGCTACAAAGGAAAAAGGCCAAAGAAGAACTAATAACAATACTCCTCAAATTATTCCACATGATAGAAGCAGAAGGAACTTTGCCAAACTCTTTTTATGAGGCTACAACTACCCTGATACCCAAACCACAGAAAGACATTACTAAAAAAGTGAATTACAGACCAATCTCATTCATGAACATTGATGCAAAAATACTAAATAAAATACTGGCAAATCAAATCCAAGAACACATCAGAACCATCATCCACCATGACCAAGTCATCTTCATCCCAGAGATGCCAGGATGGTTCAACATATGAAAATCTGTCAATGTAACCCACCATATAAGCAAACTGAAAAATAAAAACCACATGATCATCTCATTAGATGCCAGAAAATTCTTTCGACAAAATACAACATCCCTTCATGATAAAGGTCTTAGAGAGAGCACAGATACAAGGAACATACCTAAACATAATAAAGACAATATACAGCAAGCCAATAGCCAACATCAAACTAAATGGAAATAAACTCCAGTGATCCCCACTGAAATCAGGAACAAGAGAAGGTTGTCCACTCTCTCCATATTTATTCAATATAGTTCTTGAAGTACTAGCCATAAGATACCATAAGGAGATCAAGGGGATACAAATTGGAAAAGAAGTCAAACTCTCACTATTTGCTGATGATATGATAGTTTACATACGCAACCCCAAAAATTCTACCAAGGAACTTCTACAACTCATAAACACTTTCAGTAATGTAGCAGGATACAATAGCCACAAATAGTGCAAAATATATCAGAGTAACTCTAACCAAACAAGTGGAAGACTTGTATGACAAGAACTTTAAATCTTTGAAGAAAGAAATTGAAGAAGACACCAGAAAGTGGAAAGATCTCCCATGCTATTGGGTAGGTAAAATTAACATAGGAAAAATGGCCAAAAGCAACCTACAGATTCAATGCAATGCCTATCAAAACCCAAGCAAAATTCTTCACAAACCTCGAAAGAAAGGTACTCAATTTCGTATGGAAAAGCAAAAAACCTAAGATAGCCAAAACAATCCTGTACAATAAAAGAACTTCTGGAGGCATCACAATCCCTGACTTCAAACTCTACTACACAGCTACAGTACTAAAAACAGTCTGGTATTGCCATAAGAACAGACAGGAGGACCAATGGAACTGAATCAAAGACCCAAATATTAATTCACACACATTCAAATACCTGATTTTTAACAAAGAATCAAAAAATATCAAATGGAAAAAAGAAAAAATATTTAACAAATGGTGCTGGCATAACTGAATATCAACATGTAGAAAAATGAAAATAGACCCATATCTATCACCATGTACAAAACTCAAGTACAAATGAATCAAAGACTTCAACATAAAGGCAGCCATACTAAACCTTATAGAAGAGAAAATGCGAAGTACACTTGAATGCATAGGCACAGGAGACCACTTCCTAAATATAACCCCAGTAACACAGACACTGAGAGAAATAATTCATAAATGGGACCTCCTGAAACTGAAAAGCTTCTGTAAAGCAAAGGACATGGTAACAAGACAAAACAGCAGCCTACAGAATTGGAAAAGATCTTCAGTAACCCCACATCAGACAGAGGTCTGATCTCCAAAATATACAAAGAACTCAAGAAACATGATGTCAAAGGAACAAATAATCCAATTAAAAAAAAGGAGTACAGACCTAAGCAAAGAACTCTCAACAGAGGAATCTAAAATGGCTGGAAGGTACTTAAGGAAATGTTCAACACCTTTAGCCATCAGAGAAATACAAATCAAAGCAACTCTGAGATTCCATCTTACACCTGTAAGAATGGCCAAGATCAAAAACACTGATGACAACTTATGCGGGAGAGGTTGTGGGCAAAAGGGAACACTTGTGCATTGCTGGTGGGAATGCAAGCTGGTACAACCCCTATGGATGTCAGTGTGGCTATTTCTCAGAAAATTAGGAAACAACCTTCCTCAAGACCCAGTAATACCACTTTTGGGTATATATCCAAAAGATGCTCAATCGTGCCACAAGGACATGTGCTCAACTATGTTCATAGCAGCATTGTTTGTCATAGCTAGAACCTGGAAACAACCTAAATGCCCCTTGACCGAAGAATGGATAAGGAAAATGTGGTATATTTACACAATGGAGTACCACACAGCAGGAAAAAAATGACAAAATCTTGAATTTTGCAGGAAAATTGATAGAGCTAGAAAACATCATTTTGAGTGATGTAACCCAGACACTGAAAGACAATTATCATATATGCTCACTCATAAGTGGTTTTTAAACATAAGACAAAGAAAACCAGCCTACAAATCACAATCCCAGAGAACTTAGACAACAATGAGGACCCTAAGAGAGACTTACATAGATATAATCTACATGGGAAGTAGAAAAAGACAAGATCTCCTGAGTAAATTGGGAGCATTGGGACCTTGAAGGGAAAGGGAGAGGCAGGGAGTGGAGCAGAGAAAAATGTAGAGCTCAATAAAAATCAATATAAAAAGAAACTATGTATGTATAAAGGGGTGACTTCATTTCCTACCCTGAAACTGTCAGCAAACACTTGGTGCTTTTCTATGTAGAAACTGAATGGTGATCACATTTATACAACCTTAAGTGCTATAAACTTGACATATTTGAATGCATGTATTGTTGTCTGCTTTTTCCTCTCTTCAGTGTTAGAATTACCACTGCAAAGAGATACATGTTGGAGCAGACACATATGCTTACTTAATAAAATGTTATTCAAAGTCTACATGTGTCAAATATCACATTGTACCTCAATGCATTCACAATTAAAATTTATGAAAGAAATTCTAATATTCTTTTTATCAGAAGTCTCTCCAAATTTTTCACAGCTTCTTCTGTCCCCATAAAGTCTCTGATTTTTATGAAGTTATTCTGGGTTTATGAGTGAAGTCATCGATGTTTCTTCAAGTGCTTGATCTAGCATAGAACCCAGCATAAGTAACTTTTCTCACAAATCCAGATTAATTTCTTTGATACATAATACTTGTGAATGTTTGTGCGAACAATACTTTGTGGAAAATGGGGAAGAAAAAATGTAAGAGTCAAGTGATCAGGAAGTTTTTGTGAGATAGTGTCGCCTAGAAATGTCAGAGAGACTATATCCATGAAGTCTCATCAACATGTCTTCCTGAGCATGATCATGACAATGGCACCAACTGATAAACTAACATGGATGGGAGAAATTTCAGGAGGCCTCAGTGCTAGGCCAAGAACTATAGACAACTAAGGTGTGTGTGTATTTGAATGTGTATTTGTATATAATTATATATGCATATATTATATATGTAAACCAACTCAACCTTTCTGTGTAATCAGTTATTGTGCATTATATCTTTCTAGCTTAACAGTGATGTGCAGAATTACTGATTATTTGAAGCAAAATGTAGGGTACATTTTGTCACATATTGTTAAATTTGATATAATTGATTATATAAACTAAACCATTTATTAAATAATCTGAAACAAGCAGGTTGTTTCTTGCTCTTGACACCTGTTTTAAGCTAATAATTAATTTTTTCTGTCCCTTCTCATTTTGCTACTGTAGAATATATAAGAATACCTTGTGGTTTTGTCACTTAGAATTTACTTTCTTGACTCAAGGTGTCTCTGGAAAAATGCATACAAAGAGTGAATTTGGATTTTAAATTTATTTATAGTATACAAGTCATGTTATCCACTTGAAAATAATAGACATGCTCACTTTTCACAGAATAAGATTTTGAAGACGGTATGTGTTTACAACGAACAGGAGACAATTTCCTCTTTACGGAAACAACCTTCTTATTATCCTGTCATCCTCCATTGAATTTAACATTTACTAAGCATCAGTAATTTTACTCAGTGTAAACTGGAGAAGATGTGACATGATAATCATATAACAGTTTTATCTGTTTAATAATCAAAAAGGTTAGGGAAAAAGAACAACTAAACCTGTCTGTACTGGGAATAAAGGAGGAGAGAGAAAACCCAGCGAGATAGAGAGAGGTGGATTATACAAAACAAGGGAACATTCTCCAGTTAGCAAGGAAAAGGCTGCAGCCACTTATTTGGGCAATGCACATTGCTGTTTATGTTGTTTCTTTTCTTTGTACCCATCAACACCAATTTGTGCTGCCCAAATAAGTCGCTGCTACAGTAGATTGGATGGCCATTATGGGAATGTTATTTTCTTTTTTCCTTTTGGTCAGAAAAATGAACTTACATCTGGGTGGAGACACATCTCCATTGTCTCTTCCCTCTAGACTAAATTCAGTTGTGTTTGTCAGTCATCTTACCAAAGGACCACCCCAAGGAAAGCTGATTCACCTTAAGCCATGCTGAAAGGATGGAATGGACAAATTAGGAAGGACTTGGAGGGCATCAATATGATCAAAACTTACATACTAAAAAATCAAAGAATGAAAAAAATGAAGAAATAAAATATAATTCTAAAGTTCTAGAAAATCCAAGAAAAATCTGTCATTAAATGAGAAGAGAGTAGAGGTGATAGCAAAGAATAAATTGCTGCCTGTGCTCTGGAATCTGTATGTATTTATGGTCTTGAAAAGTCATGATCTATCTACTTATATATTGTGCAGCTATCTATCAATTATTTATCTATGTATGTTATCTATTTTTCTATCAGTTGATCTGTCTCTCTATCATATGGCTTTCCATCAATCATCTATCTAGCTGTCACCAGTCAATATGAAAGAAGTAGAATCTAAGTAAAATACATAGTATTTAGTTGTACCCTTGTCTTCCCTTGTGCATTGTTGTGTTGAAGGTTCATTATTCCTGTAGAGTTTTATAAAATGCTTTTGAATAGCTCCTTGATATCACTTAGAATATTCATTTCTCCTTTGTATTGTTGTTACATTGATAACTGGTCTAGAGAATTAATTATTTTAAACTCATTATTTAAAATAAATACCCATTATGTAAACAGTGTCTGCTCCCACTGATTTGAGTTGCTAAAGCCCTGTCTTTCACTGCAAGCTTTATTTGGAGGTAAGGTCTCTCAATAAGAAAGTAAGGTTAAGTGAAATCTTAAGAATAGGGCCCTGATAAAATAGGATTTGTGTTGCTGCAGGAAACGAACTACAAAAAGTCATTCTCACTTTCTGAGTTCCCCACCTTTTTGTATCCACAGGGACGGGTAGGCGAGGCCTCAGTGGAAGGGCAACATTCCGTTAACTGGGAAAACAGTCCTCAAAACAGCAGCCACAGTAGTGAGTTTGATATCTACTCTCCAGAATGAGGAAAAATAAACTTCTGTTGTTTAAATTCTTATTGCATGGTATTTTTGCTACACCATTTCTTGCTGACTCATATACTTACCTTATAGGCCCTAACAGTAAGTAGTGATGCTCACTAGAAGTTGTTAGTGGCAGTGTATGCTCTACTGACTGCTACTCAAGCCCTTTATTTCGTTAGTTTGTATAATCGTGGTAGTTGACATTTACCATCTTTTGTTATCTAAAATGCATTTATAAAAGGAAAGTTATTCTCCCACTGTTAGAGAGAAATGTAGAGTAAATTTCATCCGTCAAAGTTAGTATTTTGATTGGAATTGTCCCAATTTTATATAATAGGATAATTAAGTCTTGCTGATAAAATTCTTTGACTCTTTGATCAGTTTCTTCTTTATGGATAAAATAGTTGTGTCAGGTTCATTTTGTAAATCACCTGCCTATACCTCACAGCAAGCATATATATATATACACAAGCAAACATATAGAGAGCAAGCTTTGGCCTCTAAAGATTTCTGTTGTGTTCCTGTTAAACTTTTCCCCATGTTTTATCTGTAAAAAGGAACAGGAGTTAAAGAAAGAAACAAATATTCTCACTGAATCTTTCAAGCCAGAATCAAAACCAGTGAACCATGTTTGGCTTTGACATTGTGACATGTATCTACATCCAAAATTATTATAAAATGCAAAATTAATAGTGTCAGAAAAGAAATAACATATAATTCTGTTCATCTGTTTTATCTAGAATAAACTCAAATATCAGAATGAATTTCCCACACCCAAAAGAGAAGATAATTATTCATCTATTTAATAAAGAAGTGGATGACGACTATATGAAGAAATAGAAAGAGGATATTAATCTATAAGACATGATGAAGACCATATGAGGCATAGAAAGGTTACCCATCTGACAACACAATGTTTTTGGATTGCTAGTGTCTAGAATATGAGGAAATAAATTTGTATTTTTTAAATGAATGAATAAATAAATAAATGGAAATTCACATAGTCTAGCACTTCTTTAGGACAAGCTGACAGTATATATCTGCCAGGGAGTATTCATTTCAACTGACCTTTCAAACTTATCAATCTGAAATTATTTATGATGTTCTATTATTACTCATTCAAGACTGACAGAATCTGCCTGTACCTGGACCACCTTCCTCGTTCCTCAAACTGTTACTCTGTGTCTTTTCTCTTTTTATGCTGCCAGGATGGCTGGAAGCATATTAATTCAAAGTAATAGTTAAAAAAACAAAACAGAAAACAGGCATTAGATTTGGGTCATGCTTCTCATGTAACATAACATTCTTAGAGTTTTAATTAGAGTTCTTCAGCTTTCTGTTTAATTTAATTATTAATAGTGTGAAATTTACATTTACAATTTGGAGTTTGTTTTCTCTTTTATTATATTTCTTTCTTGTTCCCCTTTTGTTTCTTTTTAAAAACTTAGTCCATATTAAATCTTGTGTTGACATATTACCTGAAACTTTCATTATTTTAGTGATTGTCTTTCAATTTGACCTCAGAAATCCCCTTTGCATTGACTCTTATTCCCAGCATAGCAATATGTTTTAGTTTCATCAGGTTATAAGCTTTGACAACAGTATTGTCAGGTTTTCCAGGGAGCTCCTCTTTATTTTCTCTGAGAACGTTTGGGCCAAAATTATCTCAGGGCTTGTACCCCGAAGTATATAGGACAGAAAAAAGTCTGGCTCAAGTTTAGGGCCTAGACTTTATGGACTATAGGACAGAAAAAAGCCTGGCTTGAGTTTGAGTGAGGATTATAAGTCCTGGTCTCTGGCCTCCATCTTTGGATGCCCCATCCCTGGGCCTGCGAAGCCTTGATCCCTCCCCGGAGGAGGGTCAAGACAGCCGCCAAAATCTTGACCACTCCTCCAGTCTATTTAAACTGCTTCCCGGAAAGTTCCCTCGTGGTCTCTTTACTCTCCCAGGAGTGGTCATGTTCGCAGCTTCCTGGTTCCCCCTCAGGACCACCCTAGACCACAGGAATCCCATAACTTGGATATTTTTAATTTGGCTTGCTGTGATTTGGCTTGATTGGGATTTTTGCATCAGCAGAGTGTTCACATTAGAAAAATTCCTAACATCTTGGAGGTCCCACAGGGTAGGGAGGTCTTTCCATGTGATCTTAGGCCATGTGTCCAAAGCCCCCTAGTCCACAAGCTGAGCTCTCCACACCATGCTAAAACCGGCTCCTGGGCTACAGCAGCTGCGTCTTGGTGAGTCCCTTTTTGTTGTCTATGCTATAGGGTTTTGGGGGGACCCATTTGTACTTACTTTTGTCAATTATAGGACTCTCGTGGAAGCCAAGAGCCCTCACCAAGAGTTTAATCTCAGCGGCTAGACCAGCAAGACCGGGTCTAGCTGAGATGGATTTTATTTGCTCTAGGTATCGCTAGCATACAATTTCCATGACCCTGTTAGGCCTAAGAGATATTTTAGCAGATATGCTCTAATAGACTTAGGCCATAAAGTTGGGCATAGACTTTAAAATAGGCACTTATAGTTCAATGCCAGATCCGTTGCCACCCCTGTGATGCCTCTCACAAAATCTTTATAAATTGGGGCTATCTGATACAATCTGTCCTGAATGTCTAATTTCCCTATGTACTAAGATTTGGCCTCAATACTATCTTAACAACGGGATGTGTTGGCCACCAGAAGGAAGTCTTGAGCTTACCATCCTCTGGGACCTAGAAAATTTCTGTCACCATGAGGACTAATGGGCAGAGCTTACATATGTCCATGGTTTTTGGGCTCTGTGCTCTCGCCCTTCCCTTTGTAGTCAGTGTCTCGCAGCACCGGTCTTGGTAGCTAAGGCCACAATGCCTCCAAATTCCCAGTCATCTGAAAATTGGGACCCCAACAATTCCAGCTGGACCATGCATCCAGAGGCATTAGACTCTCCCCTACTCCCTCAAGCACACACTACCCAACCCCCTACTGTGGAGCAACATTTTTCACATTTCTCTCTTTCCCTGTCTACCAGCTCCCTTGCCAATCTGGAAGTTCAAGGTCAACTTCCACCTTACCCACCTTCCTCTCCCCTCCCCCTCCTACCTCATCTCCCCACCATTGGACCCCCTCTGCGCACTGGGCTAGCCCCTCCCAATCCTCCCCAGTCTCCTCCCATACCAGATCCCATCATAGCTCTGCCCACCTCTGCCCTCTCCGGGAGATGGCTGGAGTTGATGGCATTATGAAAGTTCATGTTCCCTTTTCTCTTCCAGATTTCTCTCAGATAGAAATGCAGCTAGGTTCCTCTTCTACTAATCCTTATGTTTATATTAAAGAGTTTTTTTATTTGTTCCAGACCTACGATCTAACCTGGCATGACTATTATGTCATCCAAGCTTCTACTCTCACTCCTGAGGAGCAAAGCAGAACTCAGGTAGCAGCTAGGGAATATGTAGACCAGACTCATTTGTAGACAATACAGTCTCTGTGGGAGAAGTGGCTGTGCCAGCCACAGAACCGCACTGGGATTACCAACCTGGCCAAAGCTGTCTGTCTCTCATGTCTCTTGCCCCCCCATTCCTCTCCTTCTGGGTTCAGGATCTTGTTCGTGTCCCGCTGGTCAGGGCAATCTATGAGTATAGCAGAATATGTGTCATTAGACATCATTTTATTGCTACTTCCTCTTTTTTCACCAGTAATATTTGCTTTAACCTTTGGTCCCTGGGCTATCAAGTCTCAGTCCTTGGTCACCCAAGCAATGTGAGGTATGGGTTCTATCTCATGGAGTAGGGCTTAAGTCAAATCAGATTTGCTTAATGGTTACACCCACAAGTGTGTAACACCAATGCCCTAGCATGTATTGCAAGAAGAACACCATTGTCTTAACATAAACACCAAGTCAGCAAGTCAGCCACAAATGCATCAAAGGGTTTGTGGCTGACTTGGTGTTTATGTTTCTCTTTTGGTAGCATGCAGAGTAGCTTTCTGTATCAAAGACAATAGGATATAGGGGTAAAGGCTTTATGTAGGTACTGGCTTGAATTTTCTATGTTCAATAAATTGTATAGGTTCAATAGAGTTGTATAATAATGGGGCCTTGCACTTATCTTGTAGAGCAACCAATTGTCTTGGCAACAGCCTGAGTTGTTTGGTGATTCCAATGGAACCCCATTGGCCAATAATTTATTTAGATGTGACCCAATCTTGGTACTGGAAGCTTCACTTGGTGACAAGGAATGTTCAGTTGGGGTTCTGTCTCCTCCATTATTTGGCAATTTATTTAGATTGCCTTCATATATGTATATATTTTAGGAAGCTTCTATTGTATAAGGTTTCCATACTACCCTGAAAATGGCCCTTAATTTTAGTTGTCTCCCCTTATATTAACTCCCTAGTCCTCCTGTCCCATCCCCCTTATCTTTTGAATATGCCATTTTAGCCCCTGCTGCTATATATACATATACATTCTATTTCCCCTTCCTAAGGAGATCTACCTGTATATGCTAATTGTTTACACTATACCTAACCTCTGTAGTTATATAGATTGTCATTTGGATATCGTTAAACTGCTATTATCCACTGCTATTGTATGTGAGTGAATACGTACAATATTTGTCTTACTGGGTCTGGGATACCTCACTTAGTATGATTTTCTTTTTAGCTCCATCCATTTAACTGCAAATTTAATGATTTCATTATTTTAAATGGCTGAGTAACAGTCCATTGTGTATACCCACCATATTTTCTTCATCTATTCTTCTGTTGAGGGACATCTATATTGTTTACAGTTTCTGACTGTTATAAGTAGAACAGCAATGAACATGGTTGAGCATGTCTCTTTGGTATAATGAAGCATCATTTGGGTATATGCCCAAAAGTGGTATAGCTGAATCTTGAGGTAGATCAGGTCGCATAGTCCTGAGGAATGACCATACTGATTTCCATGTTTGGTTACTCAAGTTTTGCCTTGACACCAGGAATGGATGAGTATTACCCTCATTCCACATCTTTGCCAGCATAAGCTGTCACTTGATTTATTGGTTTTAGTCATTCTGACAAATGAAAGATGTAGTTTTGATTTGCACCCCTTGATGAGTACAAATGTTGAATACTTCTTTAAGTATTTCTCAGCCATCTGAGTTTTCTCTTTTAAGAATTCTTGAGAGAATTTCTGTTTAGAAATGTACTCCATCATTAATTAAGTTAAAGTTGTGGAATATTAAGATGTGTTATATTTATTTATGTTGTGGAGCATTTATTTTAATGATGCAAAGATGTGTTATATTCTTTTCTATTGCATTTGTTTAACTCTGTAAAGCTGTGATACTTTGTCTGTCTAAAGCATCTGATGGTCAAATAAAGAGCTCAGTGGCCAATAGCAGGGCAGGAGAAAGGATAGGCAGAGTTGGCAGGCAAAGCGAATAGATAGGAGAAATATAGGAGAAAAAGGAGTTAGAACAAGATAGAACAAGAAGAAAGGACCCAGCCACTCAACTACACAGCAAGCCACAGAGAAAGAAGTAAAGGAAGGTATACAGAAATAGAGAAAGATAAAGCCCAGAGGCCAAAGATAAATGGGATAATTTAAGTTAAGAAAAGCTGGTTAGGAACAAACCAAGCTAAGGCTGGACATTTATAAGATAGAAAAAGATTCCATTTGTGATTTATTTGGGAACTGAGTGGAAGCCCCCCTCAAAGAGTAAAAAAAGTAAAAACTAATCAATAGCAAGTTACTTATTTTCTGTATATCTGTCGGAGCCCATGGAGCTGAATTTTAGCTACCTTGACCATAGGTCAGAGAATTCAGGTCTGTTCCTGCTCCTTCAAGGTTATGACAGGAGGTTTGACCCAGGGTGTGGCTGCCTACAGGTTGCTTGGCCTAATGTTTGATCACTGCATGTCCTGACTAAGCAACAGAATTCTTAACTCAGGGTATGATTACTTGATGTTGTTGGAAAAATAGATTCATAGTTAGCCTGCCTGCTTAGTTGGCAAGAATGGCTGGCTTGGAGGTTCCAAAGAAGTCTTGTTGCATTTGGGAGCTGGGATAAAGCAATGAGGAAAGGTAGGGAAGTTTGGAGAGGAAAATCTGTGTGATCCACTCAAAAGTTGTCAGGGGTAGGAAGGGAAGGTAAAGGAGGCTGCCATAGGTGACCTGCTACAGATCTGGACATAAGACTGGGGAGATAGGGTTTTGAGCAGCTGAGGCAGAGGTGAAGAAGATCTACAGTTAAACTACCTGCTTCCCTGGCTGGAGTAGCCTGTGGCTTCCCGTGTAGTCTCCTAGAATTTCTTTTCCCAAGCCCATAGATGAGGTCATGCTGTTTATTCATTTAGATTGATTGATATCTGGATGCTTTGCATGTTGAGTTCCTTGTATTTATAGTATTTTAATAATTTAATTTTGAGTAACATGTGAAGCATTGATATACCATTAATATCAAAGCTGAAACAAAATGTATAACCAGAGACTAGCCCAGCTGTATTTTGATTGTCCTTTCCTCTACTCTCCTATTTCCTATGATGGAAGTATAGACTATTACCTTTCTTTTTATTACTTTCGTTTCTTCTCCAAGTGAACAAAAATACAAATCTTTTCCTATTTCCCTGTGTATATTCTATATATAATTGTTGTCTTCATGTATTGTGTGTGCGTGTGTATACAGGCGCTGTGACACATATGTAGCATTTAAGGCACAGCTTTTAGGAGTCAGTTTTCTGCTTGCCCTATGAGCTCCAAGGGTAAAAGTCAAACTTAGGTTTGCACAGTAAGGGCTCTTGCCTTCTGAGCTCTCTTTCCAGTCCATTCACTAAGTATGTTTTTACAGAGCTCCTTTTTGTTATTTGCACAGGTGCAATAACATTGTGCTCCATTGTGTCATTTGGCACAAAATCTATGCATGAATACCTTATTTCTAGTAATTTAAAATACACGTTATTGTTTTGAATCAGCTCATACATGTATAGCTTTTGCTGAGCACCAAATCCTTCTGTTAGGGCTATTAGATACAGGAAATAAACTAATAGTTACATGGTTTCAGATTTACATCCAAATACAACTAGTTCATTTTGCTTCCAGCAGCAATATATGTAAGACCACTGTTTTCTAAGAGTCTGGCCAATTCAACAGACAGAAGGTTTCCTTTCTGTCAGACAAGAAATATCATAACTAATCTCGCAGTGTAATTTTACTTGTTCTAATTACATTTGAGGACAAGCACCCTGTGACATTTGGGTGCTGATGTCTTTTATGGAGAATTATCTATTAATACCTACACATTTTTATTATTTTCTTTCTAGCCATAATAAGTCATTCTGTATCATGATACCTGACTTTAAAAAATAATAATCAGTTATCTTTGTTTTTGCTTCATATATTTTTTCATGTATTCAAAAATTTTTGTATAGACATTTGTTTTTTTGTCGATTCTGTTTTTAGACTGTTCTGACTCGTAGAGCCTAGACATGGATCTATATTTTTAGCCTGAGCAGCATAAAAAGAACTAGCACAAAACAACACACACACACACACACACACACACACACACACACACACACACACACACACAAATGGGCAAACCACCACACCAAAGTCTATTACAGAAAATCAGAACTGGGAGCTAGAGTTCCTTTTATTCTAGCCTAGTCCATACCCTTCCCACCCCATGCTTATTCTATACGTTAAGGAATGTACAACTAATCTCTAATTTTATGTCAAATGGCAGCACAGTATTGTCACAGTTGTACAAAGAGATCCATCAGCTCTTGAACAATGCTTCAGCCAGGAGAGAAACTAACCCAGGATTTATGTTGATAATTGCATTACATAATCTGATACAAACACAGCCAGTGACATGAACACGTTACTGTTTATTCTCACTGTTTGTGAGCTGCAAAATACTCTCTGTTCTGAATCAATCCCGCTTAGGCTTATTTATGAATCCCTCCCATGTTTGTTTGAGTATCAAAAGCAAAAGCCACCTTCAGGGTAGAAAATGGTGTATTAATTTGATATCTGGAAGTAGAAAAAAACATAAGAGTCATGATGGCTAATGCACCCTGGAACGCTGAACTGTCTCCGTTTGTGAATACCCTGAGCATTCAGTGTCTAGACTTCTTGGAAGGTTTTCTCTTCCATCATCTCCAGGTAATAAGGCTGCAAAGAAAAAGCCACATGGACTAAGTGGCAATATGCATGCTACAAAGAAAGGCAAATAAGAAAGTAATTAGAAAATTCAAAGCCCATAAGAAACAATATGCTCATCACAGTCACTTGAAATCAAAACAGTAGAATGATATTTTACTTCACATCTTTTCAAATCTCAATAAAGGGAAAAATGAAGCTGTCGTTCACGGCATATGAGTGCAGAATGTGATCGAGCTGGTGTTTCTCTTTTTTAAATTTTCTATGAACTGAATAAAAAAGTATTGCAGAATATTGGCATTTCTTTTTTTAGTCTAATGAAGTGTTATATTAGCCTATTCTACTTTTTTAAATTGTTGAGAATACATGTGTCTACTTCTCATCAAGCAAGAAAATAATTTCTCATCAAGGAAAATAATTGAAAATTGAACATTTTAAAATGGAAAAATAGCAGTTATTAGGTATATACTTCATATGTGATGTATGTATATGCGTGTATTTCATAACACACAAATATATTTTTTTAATGTCTCAGGATAATTATGTTTATTTATGTGGTGGTCTGAATGAGAGTCAACTCCATAGGCTCATGTATTTGAATTCTTGGTCAAAAGGAAGTGGCAATATTTGAAAGGATTAGGAAGTGTGGCCTTGTTGGTGGAGGAATTAAGTCACCAGGGTGTGCTTGGATGTTTCAGAAAACCCACTCCAGGTCCAGAGTCTCTTTCTCTTGTTGCCGCCTCTGGATCATGATGCAGAACTTGAAGCTACAACAAAAAACCTGGAGTCAGATATAGGGCAAAAACGGAAAGATCAGAGAAGTAAAGAACCAGCCACAGTCATCTCTTACCTCTCCGACTCCTCAGACTGGAAAGGGATGAGTTCCTGTCTGCGCCCCGCCTTATGACTTCCTCTCTCCACCCAACTATACCACTTCCTGTCTCCTGTCTGTACAGACCTCAAGACCCCTATGGTTAATCCTCTGATTTTCAGGCAAGCTTTATTCATCAGAACACAAGCAAAATATTGCAACAAGAACTCTCAGTTACTTCTTCAGCACCATGTCTGCGGGAGTGCCACCATGCTTCCTGCCAATTCTGAGAATGAACTAAACCCCTGAAACTAAATGTTTTCCTTTGTAAAAGTTGCCGGGGTCATGGTGTCTCTTCACAATGATAGAACACAGATCAAGACACGTCCATTGTGGAGATCAGGATAATGATGCACAGAATTTTTAATTAACTTCCACAAATTCAAAAAGTAGATAATATAGAACCAAAATTACAACTTGATTGTATGTTTCCAAAGTTATAACGAACAAGATGAGTGAGATAAACATTAGATACCTAGAGCATCCATTGATATTATTTTAGTAAGATTTATTTTGGTCTAATTCCAAATAGTAGAAAATATCTTTTTATTTTCTCTTTGAAGATGAGCAAATGATATCATCATCCAATATATTTATAAAAATCCAAATATCATCTTGAAAAAGAAGAATTTAACACATTTTTCATTGAAATTCTAGCCATCAACTTATGCCCATTGCTAGACTGTCACAATGGGGAATTCTCAGGTCTCTGGACCTCAGCAGGGCTTTAATAGACAGTCCCTAGCATTGGCCCCATCTCTATTACAAGCTGCACCATTTTGGGATTTCTCTTCCCCTCCCTTAGAAAAAGACAGAAGGACATCCCAAAGGAAGATGCTTTTATTTTGTCTCAATATCAGCTCTGTAATAGAAGACAAGTTTCATTTCTTCATTTGTCTCAGGTTCTTCATTTAGATGAGATAGGGAATGATCTAAGCCTCCCAGTTTCATTATGGGGACGGAGTAGTTAGCTTTCACCAGGCAGTCTCAGTTTCCCCCCACCGCCTCTGTCTTGTTTAGTATTTTTCCTTTCATCCTGTTCATCTGTATAATCAGTGACTATTGGATGACCCTAGAGTCAGCCCGTTCTCTCCCTCTTTTATTACTCTTTTGGTGATTTTGAAAGTAATTAATTAAAATATCATCTGGATTAGTGTCGTCCATAAGAACTGGCCTCTGCAACAGAAATACCTCACCTTATACTAACCAGTGCAGGAACAATTAGGCACATGGAACTCCTGAGCACTTCAGCTATGCTGGTGCATGCAGTCAGTGACCATTGCATTGTATAGTACAGCCTATATAATATTTCTCAGACTTTGACTCCAAATTATGTATCTGTGATGCTACTTGAGTTTTCCATATGTGACATCAAACAGATATCTCCAATTTGCATTCCTCAAGTTAATTTATCTCTGTAGCTCCATCTACAGAGATATAAATGAATCCTACCACTCATCTAATATTCAAATATTGAAGCAATACCTTGTTCCTTCCTTTGTATAAGCCACTAAAATATAGCTGTACTCTGGTCAGTTCATATCATCTTTTGTGATATCACTAGGGCCAGAGTCACCATCAGACACCAAGATGGCTATCATCTGCAGTCAGTTTTTAGTAACTCCCTCCTCCACCCTACCACCTTGGCCTCTTTTTACCTCTGTATACCAAAGTCACTTTGTTAAAATATGCCATATCATGCCACTTTTGCTATGTCCATTACCAGTGTAGTGATTTCCTGTTTCAGAGTAAAGGCTAAAATGTTTTACACAGTCTTTCATTCTTGCATCGGCTTCCTATAAGCCAAACTACCATGTTCCAGTTCACCTGACTTGTCTTGTTGAGCATTAAGTGAGGTTCACCATTAGTACCTTAGTGATCACTACAACCTCAGTCTGGAATGATTCTATAGATAATTGTGGTTTGAACAATGCCTTCATCTTCTACTTTTTGCTCAAATGTATCATTTTCAATGATGAAAATACAATTTAGTACATGCTTGATAAATAAAATTGAAGACTTTAAAACACAAAAGCAGGCTAGGAAGAATGATATAGGATATGTATGGATTATATGGCAGATTTTTAGCTCTATGTTATAAAAAAAAATCACACAAAATGTTAAGAATTGTCTGGATCCACAAAGAACACCATAAACAAACCTTACAGAGATTTTTCTAAGTTTAAACAATTTAGTAAATTTAGTAAGCAATTTTGATGAGCCAGATGTTATTGACCTGCTGTTATCAGGTTAGAACTTTGCCATTGCTTTGCCATTGCTTTTATCATCTTTATCATTGCCCTCTTTTCCCAGCCCTCTGTTACTGACCCTGACTCATTCTACACAATCTCTCTTAATTATGTCATACATTCAAGTATTTACAAGTTTCATACATAGAAATAAATTTTTAATCCCTTCTTCTTTGCTAGGCCCACAAGCACATGAATCAGTGTTCTTAAGTGTACTTCCACTTTCTCTTCTATGAGGTTCAGTCTGGCTGACTTTATGTTGAGGTCTTTGATCCATTTGGACTTGAGTTTTGTGCGTGGTGATAGATATGGGTCTATTTTCATTCTTCTACATGTTGATATCCAGTTATGCCAGCACCATTCGTTAAATATGATTTCTTTTTTTCCATTTTATATTTTTTTTGTTTCTTTGTAAGCCCTGTTGTATTTCTCTGGTTTATTAGCATTATTGCAGGCCTAACAACAATTGGTGACTTAGGATCTCTCTTCCTCAAGATTGGTGGAAACAGAATCCTAGTCAAAATAGTGGTGCATCTTTCCTCGGCTTAACATCTTCCAATATGTCCATTGGCAACATAATCAAAACTCAGCTTTTAAGGTGGGAGATGGGCCTTTCATTATCTGGTTCTCGTTTTTTAGCCCTTTACATGACCTTCCTTCACATTAGCTTGTAGTTATACATAATACTGCAAGTTATTGGAATACAGGTGTACATGTATGGGTGTAAGTATGTATTCGTGCATCACTTTGTATATGTTGGTGTATAATGCATAATATAAACTGCTCTGCCCCACAAGAAATTCATCATTCTCATTGTTGCACAACTGCCACCCACCTGTTTCATTTCTTACTTATCTTCACTAAATGTAAGTTCTATTAGGTAAGAATTATTTCTGTGTTATATTGTGCTTCAAAGAAGAAAACAATTACATTTATAAACTCACTGATTATGGTGGGTTTAGTAATAGGAAAAGCCAGAGACTAGGCATTAAACAACAGGAAATGTTTAACATGCAATGCATGTACCACCAAAATAAAAAAGTCACCAGTATAAATGTTTATGAAAATAATTTCACATAAAAAATCCTTGTAATTGTTTATTTGTGCCATTATTTTTAGATGACACCTAAGACATTATTCTGTATACACTTTAAAATTGACGCTATTTGCATGTACAATGTCTCTAAGAAATCACTAAGATATTCCCGATGTAACTAAACTGGGAGAATTCTTTCCTTTTACTTTTATCAGTCTTATATTGTTTTCAGAATATTTGAATGATAAATAAGACCAACATGAAAAATCCTAGGAAAGAACTATAAATATGTACTTCATAAGTGTGGATATCATGTCATTTTTTTTAATGATATAGTCTTCCTTTATATGTTAGTTCTGAAAACATTTGTCAGGTTCCCTAAAGAACAGTGAACCCAGGAATCTGCTTATTTCCCTCCAAAGCCACAAAGTCAATGGTATATCGCCTTCATGATACTCAAACTCTAACACACTTTCCAAAAGCCAGACAGATCAGAGTAAGAAAAAGAGAAAGTTTGAAAATTCTGGTTACACAATGGCTTCAATCTAGAGGACATTTGAGTATCTGTTTCATATTTATAAATTATTCTCTTAAAATGTATTCCCTTCCATTGCTATTCTCCAAAGAGTCCAATACAGGAAACATTCCAGAAATGCTGAGTTGAAAGGTATTGACTGATTCTGTTTGGCCCCATGTCTAAGTCTCATGTCTCTGCTGCTCCAGCTGCTCCATGTTTTACACAGGCAACAAGAAAGCTGGGCAAAGTAGGTCTTTGGCATCAGTAGCAGGTGTGATATCCAATATATTGTCTACAGATGATAGGAAGCCACAATTAACTCCGTGTTCCTGACTTGTCATAAAAAATCATCAAGAGAATTGAATCAAATAGTCAGACATAAATGTACACACCTATGGACACCTGATTTTCAACAGAGAAACCAGAAATACATGTAGAAAAGATGAGAGCATCTTCAGCAAATGGTTCTGGTATAACTGGATGTCAGTAGAAAAATGCAAATGATTATATATTAATATGATACATGAAATTTAAGTCCAAATGGATCAAACATAAACCCAGACACACAGAACTTGATAGAAGATAAAGTGGAGAACATGGGGATAGCCTTGAATACATTGTCACAGGAGACATCTTTCTGAACAAACCATAGATAGGGTAGGAACTAAGATCAACTGTTAAAATTGGGACTTCACCTGCACCTTGGGGGCTCAATCCATTGCTCTGATGTGAATGTGGGTCTCTGTCTCTATCTCCATCCATCGGATGAAATTTCTCCCACCTCTATCCCCGCCCCTGGCTTCCAACTTTTGCTTGATGATCCTGTTTGCTTCCAACTTCCAGGAGGTTCTGTGTATGCTTTCTTGGGTTCACCTAGGTATTCAGCTTCTCTGGGCTTGCGAGCTAAGTGCTTGGTGACCTTTATTTTATAGCTAGGGTCCACTAATGAGTGAGTACATACCATAATCATCTTTCTGGGTTTGGGTTACCTCACTCAGGATAGCGTTTTCTATTTCCATCCATTTGCATGCAAACTTCAAGATGTCCTTGTTTTTTAC